>JAJEJO010001125.1:69707-155301 GCA_020662805.1 Glaucomys volans | reverse complement strand
CTCCTCCTCTTCCTCCTCCTCCTCCTTCTCCTCCTCCTCCTCCCCCTTTTTCTTCTCTCTCTCTCTCTCTCTCTCTCTCTCTCTCTCTCTCATAAATCCTGTTACTTTGCTCTTATCCTTATGTCCATGGATTTCATTCTTCACGTTCATGAGACAAAGAACCCACTTATCCAGGCTGTATTACAATTCGTTCTTTTTATGTTTGGTGGTGGTGGTGTTCAGTCATTTGTGCAATCATTCAGGTACTTATTCATCTACCTAATGTGAAATGCCTCCTCTAGCCAGGTGCTGATCTAGTTGCTGTGGATGGCCTCAGTCAGTGAACCAAATACCCTTACAGAGCTCGTATTCTGGTGGGAGAAATGAGACTTCTTTCTGTAATAATGTGATAATAAGATTAAGGTTGTATGTTTAGTGTCACTTTGGGCCTTAACCACTTTAGATTTAGTATTTGATATCTTTCATATATGGTGAAGGTTATAAGGCTAGAGAACTTCAAGAACACAGAGATTAATGTAGCCTGGAAAAATTGGAAAAGTCTTGTGAATAACTGGAGTTTAAGCAGGAGATGAGGAACATTTAAGAGAGTGACAGCTTTTGGTAGATGGGTGTGAATTTGGTTTACACCTGGAATAATAAAGAGAATGGTAATAGGGGATTTTGAAAGTTTTGAAGTAACAAAGATATTAATATATTACAACTTTGGAGATTTTGAAACTTAAGTGTTTTTGTCCTCCAAAGTATTTTTATCTTCCCTGCTTTTTTTTTTTTTTTAGAAAAAGGAAAAAGAAGGTTCATTGCTTTGCTAGCAAAGGAGAAACACAGGAGACTCCTGTCCCAGAGGCTGTGATTCTCAGTCCCATGCTATTTAAGTGGTGTGTTGAAAGTTTGGTTTCCAGCTGATACTGCTATTGGGTGGTGGTGGAAATTCTAGGAGGGAAGGCCTTGTTGGAGGATGTGGTTCACTGGTGTTCCCTGGAAGAGTAGATGTTGTCCCTGATTCCCCCTTGGCTCTTTGGTTGCCATGAACGGAGCAGCTTTCTTCCACTGTGCCCTCCCACTATGATTTTGTTTCACTACACTCCTAAAAGTAATGGATCCAGCAGACCATGGACTGAAACCTCTGAAACAATGAACCAAAAATAAACATTTAAATTGTTATTCTTAGACATTTTATCACAGCAATGGAAAGCTGACTAATGCAGATAGTAAACATAGGTTAAATTGTGAACAACTTTGTACACTAACTAGGCTGAAGACATTGAAATCTGATTGTTCATTCTTTAGGGAACACTATGTAGATTCTTGATGGAGAACAGTGGTTGAATATTTAGATATATGGATAAAGCAGCATTTCATAAACAAAGATGGAATTTCTAGGCCTGACCATAACTGAATAGCTCTGTGTCATTGCGTAACATGCAAATTGTATAGACATGGGTTGTGTCACAGAAAAATAAACATGAAGAGATATTTTTCAGTGTTCTAGATTTTACAGGTATATAAATTGTGATTTATGTGTCTCTTCTAGTATTTACCAATTTGTGGTTTTATGAGCTTTCCCTGTAGGAGCTGATTTTTTTTTTTTTTTTAAAACCAGTGATACTGAGTCACTAAGTTGCTTAGGGCCTCACTGAGTTGCTGAGGCTGGCTTTGAACTTGTGATCCTCCTGCCTCAGCCTCCACAGCCATAGGGATTACAGGCAGTACCTTGAGGTCAGAGAGGTTGAGGGCAGCTTGAGGAGCTGATGTCAGGTGAAGAATTGGAGCTGGTGTGTGTGTGTGTGAAGCATATAGGGTGTGCTTTGGGGGATTAAAGTCATGGTACCCTAGGTTTAGAATTAGGGGATTTGACTTGGTGTCCTTATTCTCTACTGATTCCTATTGATTCTACATAACACATTTAAATTTCCTGAATTCTACCTGTCTTTTAGAAAATATGAATTCAAAAAATTTGTAAACATTACAAGGTTTTAGAAGGAACTACTTGAGATGAACATATAAAAACACTAAAATATTTAATCAACATTCATAATGAGTGTTGTTATTAATAAAAAATAATTTCCTCACATCCCATAGTGAGATACAATAACTGAATAGAATGTTTTCTAGGCACTGCTCTCTTCACTAGATGCCAGGACCCCATCTGGGAAGTACAAAATGACTTAACAGGTGTTTGAATTCAGTAGGCAATTATGCACAATTCTCCCTTTCCTCATAATTTCTGGTCTCTCACAGAAAAATATAATGGTGCTTAATTTGTACTCCATTTATCATATCATTTGAGTGACCTGCATTTGTTTAGACCGTTGAAGGAATAAGATATGTGGGTTGATTTGAGATATGGTTCAGAATAGAATAAAAATGGATTTATTAAGAAATATGATCCTTACTATAAAATTGCTGGTGTTTTTAGTTTAGGAGTTATTACAGAAACTTATTCTGGAGTGGAATTTCCTGCTATTACTTAAAAGGCAGTGTTTGGGTTACGGGCTAAGTAAAGACTAGTGCATCTTGCAATTTTTATTGTTTTCTGGTAATCAGATTTGCAGCACAGTGTTTATATATTTTGTCCTTTGGTTTTATTACTTTTTAACTTGCTCATGGCATAAGTTTCATGAATTTTCTGCATTTTTGAATGTAGTTGGTGCTCACTGTTACAATTAAGGTGCCTAAGAAGGCACCACAGAAGGGGACATGGACAGCCAATACATTTTAACAAGAGCATGTTTAAATAAGGAGGTCCTTGTAAGGTATCATAACTGATTCCGTCCGCTTCTACTTCCTTTCCCTTCCCTTTTGCTTAATCCAGACTTACTGTCAGTCATGCACCTGGAAAAAAACTTGTTGCTTGTCTCTCAGCAGGGTTCCAAGGGCAAGAGCCAGTCAAAAAATGATTGACAGTTCAGTCAGAGAGAGTCTGCTAAACCACAACTGTTAAAGCAGACAGAATTCCCAATAGACAAATGCTTTTTGGACTTAGTCCAATGATAACAATCTATTAAAACAAGTTGTCTAATCTTATGAGTTAACTTGAAAAGAGAAGTGGATGCAGGATGAATTGCTAAATGTTTGCACGTGTAAGTTCAATTTATTTAATTTTAAATAATTGGGGCATGGCAATGATTAGTGCTAATTGGAGCTGTGTCAGGCTGAAAGAATTATCCAAATATGTTTTGAAGACTCATGAGAGATTTGTGCAGTAAATCTTATTTAACTCTAGGTTTTTTATTGATAATGTAAAAAAAAATCAAAGACACATCTTAATGAAAAAAACACCAAATTTTAACTCAATCTGAAATAATTTGAAATCCAGTACTTTAATGATAACTACAAAGGCTAGGCATGCTTGAAAAGGAAAATTAATGGTGAGAATTTTAATGGTTCTCAAAATAGGTCTTTAAAAAAGAGGTAATTATTTTTTAACTAATTTGAGGTAAGATCAAATTTGGGGGTTTCATTGATGTTTCAATTTGAAGACAAAACTGCTGTGATTATGTGGGTTTTTATAGTTTTCAGGACTTTTCTGTTTCATAATCATCCTGGGAAGTTGCTTGTGAGCTCTGCATATTTCAGTTTCCACATATGATCTTTGAAAGGTAGTATATGATCAAAATTTAATTTCCAATATCACATTAGAAGAGGGAAAGAAAGAAATGGGGTAGATTACAACCACACAAAGATTTCATCTGTTTAGATTGGTAGCCAGCACCAAAAGCTTCCAAAAATTTCATGTTGCCAAGTTGCTCCTGGCAAGAACACATATTTTTGGAGAGGCTACTAAAATGGAACCTTAACTAAAAAAAACTTTGTAGTATTTTTATTTGTTTCCAAACATCTAACCAGTAGCCAATTGGCAGCTACATCAATAACTCTTATTTCTGGGTAACACAAAATGTGCAACTAGTTTATTAAATGTAAAGCAGATATAATTTGAGGATTACCCTTTTGGTGATTAATTCCACCAAATGAAGGTAGTCATTTAATAAATGCATATTTGATGGTGCAAATGTTTGTACTTTTGGAAAAGCCCATTTATTGGCCAGGCTCTGTGGTACATGCCTGTAATCCCAGTGGCTTGGGAGGCTGAGGCAGCAGGACTGTGAGTTCAAATTCAGCCTTAGCAGCTTGGGGAGGCCCTAAGCAATTCAGAGATTCCCTGTCTCTAAGTAAAATACAGCAGCAGCAACAGCAAAAAATAAGGCCTGTGACTCAGTGATTAAATGCCATTGAGTTCAATCCCTGGTACCCATGGGGTGGGGGCATTTATTCTTAATAAATACTGCCATCAATGTTTACTGTTTTATCCTTCAAAAGGAGCTTTGCCTTCAGAGTAATAAGCTGCATGGGCCTGAAAGATGACTCTTCTTTACATATAAACCCAAATTATATTTTCCTATATCATCCATCCCCAGATTCAGTTTTGGTTTGTCAGTTTTTGTTTAAAATAGTTAGAAAAAATGGAACAGACACTATCACCACTTTGCTGCTTCTCACATATTTTCCAGCATGGAAGGGAGCAAACCAGAGTTCAAACCAACCAAGATTCGGAAATACAGTTTCTTTTTTTCTGCAACATTCTAGTAACCTTAACTCCTTTTGCTCTTCTGATGTACTTCAAAATTTGGCATGACCATCCATTTATTCTGTTTTCTTTCTGGTGTGGGTGGGGGACAGGTGATGACCCCACTGCTTGCTCAGTGAATCTAGAAGGTCCTATTCGGCTGGCCTTGTGAACATTCCAGTTTGATTCTGCTGTGGATGACTAATCGCTATGATGACTCTGTCAGTGCCACAGTGTTGCCTGGGAATTGCTGAATAATCACAATTGCTGGATATTGAAAGAGTATACATGTCAGTGGATGCTTTCCATGGGAAAATTTTCTTTCGGAAACTACTCTGCCTCAGTTGCCCAATCAAGAAAACTAGTGTTATTTTTCATAAATCACTGTGGCATTTTGAGAATAAAGACAAGGTAAAGGTGAGATATGTCTAAATGAAGGTTTGCATATTTGTGAGAAATAAATAATCATTTGTTCATTTGATATTGACCTTACTCCATATTTAGCAGAAGATAAGTCTTAAGTATAGAGTCAGATCACATTCCCATTAAAAAAAAAAAAAAAAAAAACAGCATTAAACCGATGCTCTTATTAAAGAACATCCGTAAGGTATAGGTATATACTAAGTTGTATTTGTATATATAAAATCTTTTCTTTTGGTGTCTTTTGTATTTTCACAGGAAAACTCCCACACTCATTAAGTTGCTGTCCCATTATGATATCTTTGAGAGAAGACTGCTGTATCTTAGCCTCCCTGCTGAGTGAAGTCTCATTATAATTTGTCTCTTTATGTTTCCAAAATGCTGGGCTCACATGCTCAACTCATTAATGAGACTGGAACGCATCTCACAATGGCGAGTTTGTCGCACTAAAACCACACAGTTCAAAGAATGTTGCAGTTTAATCCATTGGTGCAGGAAATGAATTTGCAGTGTGCACTTGCCCAGTTGAGGAGAGATTGATGGAAAAAAGTTCCTTTTCCAAATTAAATTAATTGAGAGCTATTTTAATTTTATCTGCCCCCTGTTAGGTGTATTCTTAAAGTATGAGGAAAAGAATTTAATACAAACGAAAGTGTTTTGCTAGTCAATCAAAGAAGTGTCCTCTCTACTTTCGTTTAAAACATTTTTTGTTGCTGTTGTCGTTCTTGTTTCTTAAGTCACAAAGGATATTTTCTTCACATATTTTCTTCATAAAGGCTGAATTGTTTTTGTGGCTAACCTGATTTGACCATAGTGCACTGCCTGGTGGGAAGTGTTAAACCTCTTATTTTAAGCTAAACAAGATTACTCTGAAGGCTGGCATTCAGGGCTTGCTTTTAGCGTAATGGGTTAGGGGCTGTAGCACACCCCTTGCAGTTCTACTAATTGAACTCTTCGGGCACTTCAGTTTCAAATAGTTAGCTCTAGAAAGGGCTTGCCATGGGTACGCACGAAATTGCTAAGTGCTTGATTCCCCCATGTTAAGTTAATGAGGAAGAATGGGTCACCATGCCAACGAAAACACCATAGCAATGGGCTGAGAAGCATCTTTCCCGGGATATTTGCACCCCATTTAGGGGCTTCTGATATGCTACAAATGCTGCAGAGTATCGGACAAAAACCAAATAGGATCTGAGTGTTATCTCATGCAATGCACATATGCAATTGTGGTCAATCAACCTGAATTTCAATTCATTCCATTTGGAAGGCAGTTAAAACGTTCATGTGGTGTTAATTTTTAATTGTTCATTTTTCTTTGGTAATAGCTTTCAACACTGATTGAACAGAGACTGTCTATATAATTTCCTTTGGTTTCTAAGTGCATTTTATTTTAACTTTTAACAACCACTTTGTAAGTGAACTTTATTTTTAGGACAGTTTTATGTTTGTTGAAACATCCAAAAGACGGTTCCCATGTACTTCACATTTAGTTTGCCCTATTAACATCCTGCAGTAGTATCATATATCTGTAGCAATTAGTGAATCGGTACTGATACATTATTAACTAAGTCCATAATTTGTTCAGAAGTCCTTTCTCTGTTCTAGGGTACTGTGTTTAGTGGTACCTTGCATTTATTTGTCACGTCTGCTTAGGCTTTTGATCATGGCAGTGTTTCAAACTTTGATTTTGAAGACTTGCAGTTTTGAGGATTCCTAGTTACATATTTTGTAGAAGTGTGTTTGTTTGGAATTTGCCTAATTTTTTTTTTTTAATGTTTAGTCTGGGTTTATGAGTTTTGAGAGGAAGAACAAAGATGTCAAGTGACATTGATATCACATCATAACAATGATCTGTTTGCTCTTTACATGGCTCATCCTAAATGCTGACTTAAATCACCTGCCAGAGATGGTGTTTTTCAGGTTTCTGCACTGTTAAATCACTCCATCTCTACTCCCTCCAAACCCTCTTTATCTTGTAGACTCTTTGGAAGAAAGTCATTATGCATAGACCACATTTAAGTAGTGGGTATTATGGTCGCTGTCTTTGAGGATAATGTAAATTATTTGGCATTCTGCTGCAAAGGAGATTTGTCTCTATTATTTATTTATCATTATGGACTCGTGGAATTTATTGTATATTTTGGGTTACCTTATAATCTAATACTACTTTACTTATTTTTGTTGTTCCAATTGCTCCAGCTGCAGCTATCTGGAGCCCTTGAGGTCAATGCCTGCATCTCATTGATGCTGATGCCTGCATCCCATTGATGCTTTGCTCTCCTCATAGCTGTAGGTGTGTTAAGCATCTCCAACCTTTCCTGCACTACAGCTGACTCTAGGCTTATCGTGTATATTTCCTGCCCCATCAGTCCATTTCACCAAGAAGCTCTGAATCCTTTTATTGGAAGGTGATATTAAGAACAAAGATCTAGAGACAGGGTAAGAATCATTGAAGGAGTAAATGAAATATTTTAAAATCAAACAAATTTAATGCAAAATTAGTAAAAATTTCAGGTGTGATTAAAAAGGAATAGGTGATCTTAGGTTTTTTACTTACACATTTTTAATATTCTCAATAAAAATTTCATTGTTACAAGTTGGTGTCATGTATGAATAAAGATTGTGAGAAATTTTAAATAGATCAATAGTTGCAATTATAATTGAAAGAAGGAAAAATATAGAAATTTTTGTCCTTGGCAGTCTTGTACTACAAATTAACCCAAATATGTTTGACTTTAAACTTTGGTTCAATATCATGTGTCATTAAATGAGATTCATTTAATATGCTTGATGCCCTGAATTTTTATGAGCATTGTCTTCTTTCAAGAAAACATTGTTTAATAAAGTATAATGTAGTCTAAATTTTTTGCAAATTTTCACAAGCAGATTTCACAGCTATATAGCTGATTTATTAAGCTATATTACATATTTAATTGAGATGTACTCATGGTTTCTATTGGTTATTTGTACTCAAAGGGAAACATTGTATGTTACAAAGTCAGCTTAAGAAAATGAAGAATTCCTCAAATCCAAAGTGTTGAATTTTCTAAAAAAGTTTTTATGCCCTTAGTCTTTAAAAATTCTTTCCTCACAAAGAGTAGATATGCCCATTCATTGAACTTCTTTATATCTTTTGAAACGCCAAATGTTAAAATTCTGTTGTCTTATCTGTTAGTGTGGGAATAAAAAAGTTTTTAATCTTATTTAGAGTGTAATTATTAATAAGAAAATTCATTTTATTCTTGTTGTTGTTGTACTGGAATTGAACCCAGGGGCACTCAACCACTGAGCCACATCCTCAGTTCTACTTTGTGTTTTATTTAGAGACAAGGTTTCATTGAGTCTGGCTTTGAACTCACTATCCTCCTACCTCAGCCTCCCAAGCCACTGGGATTACAGGTGTGTGCCATGTGCCCAGCTCCCATTTTTCTTTTAAAGGGAACATAACTGCCTTGATAACTTCATTATGGCAAAACTTTGATTAGTCTTATGAATGTGACCTGGTAATAATTCCTAATTATATTTGTAGCCATGCGTTTCTTCTTATCATGTGTTCAGAAAGTTGTCCTTTTTATTTGGGTTTGGGGGTGAAGATTCAATGAGAACTATTTTGGGATGAATGGGGGTTTAGAGAAATCCTATATTGATATAAGGAAAGCTATGACTTCAGTGATGAATGGTGGATAGAAAATAGATGATGCTAGGTTTTTGTTATGTCTGGATAGACTTTTCTCTCAGTCTTATAACTTTCAGATACTGATTTTTATCTACTTTATTATTACAACTACTATCATTGCCAAGGGCTTAATTTGGAATTAAATGAGCCTTGCACTTAAGTAATTTATTCTCATTAGTTTGCCAAAACGTGTGTCTCATGATGGTTTTAATACTCCAAGGCAGAATGTTTACATTTTTCTTTCATCGAAACTAAAATATTCCTTTCAATTTCATTTATGTCCCAGAAAATCTGATATTCAAAGACAGAATTGAGGCTGCCTTCATCAATGGCTGTTTTTCATGAGTAATGCAAAGGGGAGCTGTTACAGATGAATTAGTTGTATTTTGAGTCACTTTTATTTCAGTTCTTTAATCAAAAACTTCCATAGAAGAAGATAATCCACTGCAGGGCTCGTTAAAGGCATCACCCACCACTAATTAATATGGCAGGATCTTTCTATGAGCTCCTGCTTCATAATTCAGGGAAGATTTTGGTGTTTTGTGATTAGTTTCACATCATTTGCTTCTTAAGTGATGGCTGTGTTCTTTCATACCCATTAGTGTGTCAAAAGAGTTGAAGTAAAGTTGTCAGCTGCAAACTTTATATTCTTGGCTGATTGTTATTCTATAACTTTCCTATGTTGGGTAGTTCCCACAAAACCCCTGTAAGCCAGGTATGGTGGAATGCACCTGTAATCCCGATGACTCAGGAGGCTGAGGCATGAAGATGGAAGGAAAGTCCAAGTCCAGCATCTGCACTTCAAAAAGGCCCGTAAACAAGTTAGTGAGATCCTGTCTTAAAAAATAAAAAGGGCTGGGGATGTGGCTCAGCAGAAGGAAAAAAAAAAAAAAACTCTAGAATTTTATAATTAGAAAATATTGAGAGTAGAGCTGATATATCCCTGTTTATTTTAAAAAAGAAATTTATCAAAAATAGTGGAACCTAAACAGTTAAGTCTTTCACAATGTCATTTTGTGAAAATATGTGAATTAAAACATGAAGAATGCTTGTCCATTCATCAGTTGGCATGAAATGTGTTTGATGAGCATTTTTTTGTGAGCGTGCAAAAATTTTCCCATTTCTAATTCTGCTTTTAAAATAAGTTATAGTCAGGAAAATGTTCCTGTGGAACGTATACCATGGCTTCATTATGTGCTTTTCATGAAGAGAGAGATTGATGGATGGTGTGTATATGTGGACAGGGAAGAAGGCTCACTTTCGGTGTGGTGACAGTCAAGTTTTTGGTAATGATGCATTGACATTGCATCCAATATCATTTATTTTATAAGTCTGCATGGAGGATATTGGGAATGCAGATTTTATGTAACAGGATTAACTTTCAGGTAATAGTTTGAGGGTCAGAGTTAGTATACTAAGAATCCTTTCTTCAAATCCTTACAAAGGTCAGGCTCTATGGTATCCTCTGGTGATTCAGAGATATGTCAGTTTTTGTAGATTAAATCTAAAAACAAGCTTTTGGATGATAGTGAAATTTTGTAGCCCAAACTATGTGCATCATGTGATTTAATTTTGTCAACTTGAAGGATTTTCTAGCAAAATTATAAGTATCACTATATAATTGTAGGTAGTATTTTGACATGGCAAATATTTTTTTTTTAATTTTGGAAACATGAAATAGCTACTATACATAAATATAGAAATGCACAGGAACTAACACATCAGAAACCTAAGTATCTATAATCAGAACATAGATTTGTTAACTTATTTAAATATTGTTTCATCACATAAATATAAGTTTAAGCATATTAGATTGTCAGATTGTTAGTGGGTTTGTGTGTGTGCAGGTGTGTATTTAGGTGCTGCAGATAGATAAAACCACTCAAATTGTTTTTTTTTTTTTTTTTTTTGGTGGTGCTGGGGGGATTAGAACCCAGGGCCTTGTGCATGTGAGGTAAGCACTCTACCAACTGAGCTACCTCCCCAGCCCAAACCACTCAAATTCTAAGCTGGTTTTGCCTTTTATCCATGGACCCATCTCTCAGAGATTTCATCTTATATTTGGTGTTTGACTTGGGAAAAAATGCCTTGTTATACATATATACATATGCATTTATGAAAAAAATTTTTTCTTGAATGACCTTATTCATATTTTATATCTTCATGTTATATATAGCTGTTTTTCTTTTAAGTGCTATTTGAATTCAAATCATATGGACAGTCTATGACTTACTTTTACAGTGCCCTATTGAAAGTTTGGCAGTTTCTTATTTTTTTTTGTCTTTCTTTTTTTGGTATTGGGAATTTAACCCAGGGGGCTTTCTACCAGTGATCTCTACCCTTTGCCCATTTTAAATTATCTTTGTTTTAAGAGAGGGTCTTGAAAGTTCCTGAGGCTGCCCTTGAATTTGCAATCTCCTGCTTTAGCCTCCTGAGTTGCTGGGATTATAGGCATGCTTCACCATGACTGGCTCTTTTTTTTTAAAATAACAATTTCATTAGATGTTATGTACTTAGCTTGAGAGGTTTTACTAGTATGTATGTAATAGATGCATATTATTAAATCACAGTTGAGAAATTTTTTTTTTACTATATACTTCCAAATTTCCCACTAAAATTATACAATTTGTATTTTCCCAACAATTTGTGATCGTTCCTGTTTTGACACAATTTCAGCGATACTTGTTTGTATCCTAGTCTGTAATTTTTTCATTTCCATCTCTGAAATAAATTTGACTTTTAACTTTAATTTTAATTTTTATTAACTAATGAGATTGTGTGTCTTTTCAGAAGTTTATGGTAGTGTCTGAATTTTCTGTCTTTATATATTTATTCATTTATTTACCCATATTGGAGATTGAACTCAGGAGCACTTTACCACTGAGCAATATCCCCAGTCCTTTTTATCTTTTATTTTGGGGAAGGGCAGGCTGGCCTCTCTATTGTGATTCTCCTACCTCAACCTCCTGAGTCGCTGGGATTACAGGCATAAATCACTTCATCCAGTTCTGTTTTTATTTTTAATCCCTTCTTTCTCTTGTATTATTTTTGCATTTGTTATTCATAATTGTTTTTTTTTTTCTTTTTTAATTCTGGAAAGAAACCCTGTCTTTAATGTGTCATTAATGTGTTAACCCTGGATATTTCAACCCTGAATTCTACTTAATATTATGACTTCAATGCCTTTTTATCCTGGCCACTGTGACACTCATTTATTACATTTAAGAATTCAATGTGTGCCAGAGCCTAGGTGAAAGCATTGCTTCTGTTTTATTATGGTTTATTTATTTTAAATGAGGAAAACATGCCTTAAAAGTGTGAAATTAAAGTCAGAATCCAACAGCATTTTTATTGTCTGTAATAAGAACTGGACTTGTACAAATATGGAAAGATTCTCAGCTTTGTGCATGATAGAATCCAACAGAAATTTTACTAAGCAGAAGTTACTCATGTTTTTAAAAGCTTATAATTGCTATCTAAGACACCATGACTCTTTTCTTCTAATCCCAAAGTTGTTTTTTAGACAGGGCAGAATGGAAAACTCCATCAATACAGGATCTGTCATCTTTCTTATGACTAGTCTATATGTCATGGGTCGAAGAGTACCGATCATATCCAGCAACCTTAAGGATGTGTTCAAAGAAATAATTTTGATTAAGCTGCTGAATTGTAATTTTTACCCATGGCTCCTTGTCAAAGGTTGTACTTAGGTCATGTTTAAGGTTGCCACACAAAGTCTCACCTTTGTGTGAATTTTGCTTATTTTAGCTTGCATGTCTTTCTTATCAACTTTTTGGAATGCTTATATCTCCTCTCTGTGCTCATCTCAGGAAACCATTGCTGGATCAGTCTGATACATCAAACAAGCACAAACGATGTCAAGGCAAACTATATGGTTAATTAACTCCTGGTCAGAGTCCAATAAAAATTTGCTAATTTAATTCATAGGCGAGAGCATAGTGACTAAATTGGAAATTAAACCTTTTTAAGGTCTTAAAATCAAGATGAAAGAGAAGAAAGATTGTAGGATAAGTGAATGGGATTAGAGAGATTAGGGTTTACCAGAATGCCCTTTTTTATAGGTCATAATTTTTATAAAATTTTATGAGAGGACATTAAAGAGACTTGAAAGTTGTAATTTAAAATTCAGGCTAATATACAGGTAGTAGTACATCACAAGGCTTAGAAACTCTTCTATTGTAAGTATTTTAATATCAACCTTACTTACTGGTTGGCCATATAGTATCATTTATATAACCCTTATAGATTTCACCAGTCAGTTAGAATGAGTGGATATGAACATTTAGTTTTAGACCTTTTAGTACCTATTCATCTTAATTATTATGTCTGTTTTTGAAATGGAAAACTTTATGAAGTATTTTCAAATATGAAGTACTACATTAATTAATGTTAGCATTTTATTACCCGTGTTCATTTTATATCTTTTTTTATAATGGGTAATATTTATTTTCTTACTCTTTAAACATTGGTTTTCATTTTCCATTATTTGTTTAAAAATTATTTTATTGAGGTCTAATATACATCAAATGCAATATACGAATTTCAAATGTTTAACATAATTTCACATATATGTACATATATAAATGCAAATATACATAAACATATGAAATCATCATATACATAAAGATATATAACATTTTCTGCATGTACCTACAATTTTTATATTTGTTCTTTTTAGATATACATGACAGTAGAGTATATTTTTACATATTTTACCTACATGGAATATATCTTCCCATTTTTGTGGTTGTACATGATGTGGATACTTTTCTTAATACTTACACTTTTATATATTTTCATTAAGAAGTTTTCATTGTTCTGTAGTTTTCATCTTTGTTTTGTAATTCACTGTATTTACATATTATTTTAGCATTATAATCACTATAATTCAAACACATCTTCAATCTCAGTGTTTCATTTTGATAATTATTAAAATTTAATAAATTATTGAAGATGTTTTGTTAAAATTAATAAATAAATGAAATAGTTTTTGGCTTAGGAAAGGATGAGTAGCTTTGGTTGGAGAAATGAAATCAAATTGCATAATTGTTAAGGCTTAGTCTAGAGTTTTAAGATGATGAAAAAACTGGACCATACTGACCTTCCCAAGTGGACCTTTTGCTCTCTACTTCTCTGATTACCAATGTTTTTGTAATGCTTTTTCTCTTTGTCCTTACCTTTCTACTCACTTCCACCACAAGGTATCCACAAAGTATTGTAATAGAACTGTCTTGTTCATACTTTTAAAAATGGCCTTTTGGTACAAATTCAGAATTTGATGTTTTTGGGGGAAGAGGTACTGGGGATTGAACCCAGGGGCACTTAATCACTGAGCCACACCCCCAGCCCTTTTTATTTTTTATTTTGAGACAGTTTCACTAAGTTGAATAGGGCCATGCTTAGTTGCTGAGGCTATTCTTGAACTTGTGATCCTCCTATCTGGCCTCTAAAGCTGCTGGGATTACAGACATGCACCACCATGCCCAGCCAGAATTTGATTTTTTGAAATCAGTGTTCTGTGTCCTATCTCATTTACTTTTGTCAAATACTATGTTCCTCCCTTGTGTAATCAAAAAGTACTCAATTATATATGACTAATTGAGTTGACAAAGATAGAACTTCTAAAGTATGGTTTTATGTCATTTTATTTTTATTTTCTGATTAAGAAATTCTTGGGTTTTTCTTGGGTAGAATTTCAAAAGAGCAACTGAATGGTTTGCAGAAGTTCTTCTTAGGTGGTAATGAAGCTCTGCACCATATCATTTTGCCAAGACAGACCTAGAAGTTCAAGATTCATGATAGGTGAACATGATCAATTCTTCTACCATAAAAATTCAACATAGTGTTTGGATTGATGTCGAGCAAAAGTCTGCCATGGGTAGTTGTAAAACACTAAGGCAGTTAATGTTATGAATTTGGCATTATAATCAGATTTTAACCCATTCCTACCTCTTAGAATTGTTCATAATTTCCACCTGTTTTCTATTTCTCATTTTTCTCTTTCTGAATTTTTGTCTTCTAAATCCCTATTCCTTCACTTCTTTTATATTCAGAATTACCTCTCATTAGATTTTTAGAAATTTTCTTCAAAGTAATTTTGGAAGTAAAAAGGGACATTATCACCAAAATTGGGGGAAGGGTGAACCAAAAAATCCTTAACAAATCACAAAACTTTTGAAAACAATTTTTAGTAGAGGAAAACTTTCAGAATCTTAGGATAAGATCTCATTAAACTTATTAAGTTTAAAATTGGGAAACAACATAATCTGTGTTTAAAAAAGGTTAGAGTCATCAAGTGGAATATTGTGTTGCTCCCATTTTTATATTTTGGACTAGAGAGAACAGAAGAGATGAAGGAAATGGGGCAAATTTGGAATGAATTATGAAGTCGAGGTTGAGAGGACTTGATAATGAATGGAATGGGGAAGGGAGGCCCTGAAGGAGAAACTGGTTACATGGTTTTACCATTTTCTGAGGGTGGGGTTGGTTGGAGTAGGAACTATTTCTTAGTTTGCTGAAGGTGGGAAGTTGAGTTCTGTTTTAAGCTTTTTGGATTTGAATATTGAGAGTGAATGTGCCTGTAGGCAAGTCAATAAATGACAACAGAAGTAAAAAGGGACAAGGGTGAAGTCTTGAAAAACTTGGGATTCAGAAAGAGTGCTAACAAATGTTGGATTCCACCAATGTCGGTGACACCACGGGGCAGCCAGTGAAAGCCTAGCTTATAAATTCTGCAGGTAGATTCAAGACAATGAAATGGAGACTGGCATAGACAAAACTACATGCTCTGACTGCCTTAGATCTGAAAAGAATACTGACATGCCCCATATTTTTTGCCATGACTCTTTGTTTTCCCCCCAAAATTTAAATTATAAACTTAAAGAGAACAATTATTAGGTGCCTACTGTATCTTATGCAATGGAAGTACTGTTCCAATTGTGGTCTTGTGATTGGACACCAAATCTGAGAGGGTAATACTTTGAACCATTTCTCAGAGGTTATGATATAGAGGTTTTGGTTATTAGAATTAGGAAAAAAAAACGAAAAAAGAAATGATAGCCAAAGTTACCTAAAGGCCGGAGGTGGTGGCACGTGCCTATAATCTTAGTGACGGGGGAGGTTCAGGCAGAAGGATCACAGAATTGAAGCCAGCCCCAGCAATTTAGCAAATCCCTGTCTCAATAGAAAAAATAGAAAGAAAAAAAAAAAAAAAAAAAAGGCTGGCGTTGTGTCTCAGTGGTTAAGTGCCCCGAGTTCAATCTCCAGTATTAAAAAATTAAAAACAAATAAACAAGTAAATGTTATATACAAACTAGGATTCCACAGTCCATTTTTTTGAGGTTAATATATTTCCCAAGCATCTTTAAAAGGAAATGGAAACGAAGTCATATACTGGAGACATGATCCTGTGCTTTTACTGTCTATTTAAAAATGTATTTCATCTCTTACTGTTAAGTGAAAATGTCCCCATGTTGTATTGACAATGATCTTTATTTTTCTCCCTTTCTTTTGGTTTCAGAGGAAGAACTTGTCTCTCTTTCTCAGCATTAGTTTGTTAACTTTCTGGGGAACCTCCCTTTTGGGGGCCCGCTTATACTGGATGGGAAACAAACCACCAAGCTTTTCCAACTCTGACAACCCGGCTGCTGATTCCGATAGCCTGCTGGCTCGCACACTCACCTTCTTCTATTTACCAACCAAGAACCTCTGGTTGTTGCTATGCCCAGATACTCTCAGTTTTGACTGGTCAATGGATGCTGTGCCTCTGCTCAAAACAATTTGTGATTGGAGAAACCTACACACTGTGGCCTTCTATACTGGACTCCTGCTCCTCGCCTACTACGGATTGAAGAGCCCAAGCATAGAGAGAGAATGCAATGGGAAAGCTGTAACAAATGGCAAGCAGAATGCAAACGGACATAGCTGCCATTCAGATGTGGAGTACCGGAACTCAGAGATTAAGCCCAGCTTTGCATCCAAAGTAGAAAATGGCATTAAAAATAATGTATCAGAGAGAACTCAGCTCCCTTCTACTGAGAACATTGTTGTTCTGTCTTTATCTTTGTTGATAATACCCTTTATTCCTGCCACAAACTTGTTTTTCTATGTCGGCTTTGTAATTGCAGAGCGAGTATTATATATTCCTAGTATGGGCTTCTGCCTCCTGATTACAGTGGGTGCCAGAGCCCTTTATGTCAAAGTCCAAAAGCGGTTTCTCAAGAGCTTGATTTTTTATGCTACAGCTACATTAATTGTTTTCTATGGACTCAAGACTGCGATCAGGAATGGAGACTGGCAGAATGAGGAAATGCTGTATAGGTCAGGGATAAAAGTAAACCCAGCTAAAGGTAATATTTTATTTTATGCTTTTGCTTGGGCAGGTTAAACTTTCCACTTTTTTTTCCCCTCTTTACTTGTTACCTTAAAACCCAGTATTACAGATGGAGAGATCCTTTTATGTAATGCCTATATCTTTTATTATTTTTTAAGAGATGTACAGTAAAACCCATTTAGGAGCATATCCAGCATTGCATACTTGGAATAGGGAAATATTTTCCTGTGTTCCTGAAGAATTAGGACTCATGTTCTTTAGAAATATTGAGTGTCATCTGAATTTAGAAAATGCTTGGTTTCCACATTTTAAAATACTGACTTTGGATATATCTTTCATCCAGTAGTAAAAGTCAGGTCATCTCACATAAGAATGTTCTAGCTCTTCTGTTTTCTGAGGATTGCCTGAGGAACTCCCAGAAACCTTGGAGGTAAGGCTCCCTCTGAATCTTGGAGCTGTGTCTCTAGATGTCAGTGTTGTGCACTAGCATTTGAGAGCCACTTCTACCTTACAAAGGTTAAATCATCCAGATGTCACCAAACAGTTGGCCTGTTCTTAGTAAACATTTTTTTTTTTTTGATTCATTGGACACAAAAGGGGTACAACTATCTTTTCTCTGGTTGTACACGAAATATCACACCATTTGCGTAATCATGCATGTACACAGGGTAATGATGTTTGTCTCATTCTATTATTTTTCCTCCCCACCACCTCCTCCCCACCCCTCATTTTCCTCTATATAATCCATTCTAGTAAACAACTTTTAAGTCACTTAGGGAAACTGTCTTTTCACTATAGAAAGAAAAGATTGTTTAGAGCTTTCTTTATAAACTTTTTGTTCAGAAAATTATTTTAGCAAATCTTAAAATTAATAACCAGCATAGAAGTTAGTTTCCTTTAAAGCAAAAATGAATAGTCAAAAACTGTTCCAGTGGATTACTCTGGTTTAGGCAATTTAAGTGGTGATGGAAACCAGAAAATGATTGAATGAAAATAAGTGTATATTTTAGTGCAGAAATATATCATAGTAAATAGTGCCAAAAAGTCTTGTTCTACGTAAGTCATTTTTTTATTCACTCTTTAAATTATGACTGCCTGTGTGGAAATTGAACTAGGATTTTTCTAGTCATTCCAATATAATTCCATATCAACATTCAAATACCAAAGGTGGGAAACCATTCCAAATGTATAAAATGGCCTGCTAATAGGTATTGGGGCGTTTATCTGAAGATCTAGATACCCAGAAGCAGCTTTGGCATCCTTGTCTGATTGGCACAAATTAAGTTAAGAAGTTCAGTAAGCAAATACACATTTCTTTAAGCCAAGGAACTAATTGTTGGTACTTACAATGCTTAATAGACTGCTGGGATTTTGATGGAAAGTAGAAGCATTAAAGTTGAGCTAGGGCATAGCATATAATTCCTCAATTCTCTTTGAAAAATCATTGCCATGTGCCTTTTCTAGGTAGTGAATACTGCACAATTTATCGAATGCCTGAACCCAAGTCTTGCTGTAAAAATGTTTGTAAGTCATTTTTGCAGAATACTTTTCAACTGTTTTTTTTTCTTCACGGGAAGATATAAGTATGCAGAATAAGTCTGTGTTGCCAAGGTATTCTCCCATGGTTTAAAACAGATGCATGTCAAGGAATAAAACAAAAATCCCCAGCGTGTTATTTGTATCAGTGTTATTTTGAGGATTTATTAAAATTTTTGGTTAAATTTCAGGCTAAGCTAATGTCACAAAGGGTTAAGATAGCAAGGGCTTAAATAAGATAGAATTGTATTCTTTCATGCAACCATCTAAGCCTGTGTGCAGTGCAAAGCTGATAAGATGGCGCCATGGGTTTTCAGGATCTGTGCTCCTTGTTTGTTCCCTTGCCATCTCAGTGGTGTCACCCTGCCCATGTGGTCCAAGATGTCTCATTATCACATCAGCACTTCAGCTGACAGGAAGACGGGGGCGGGGGGGGGACCAACTATGGGTGTACACATTCTCACTGAGAGCATATCACTGAGATTGCACGTACCCTATTTGCTCACACACTGTAGGCCACGCCTAGCTACAGGGAAGGCTGGGAAGCCAAGTATCCAGCCAAATTTTATTAATCTGGAAGACCCTCAGATACCAGAATGTAATAGCATCTCTGTCGCAGAGTAGGCGAAAGCATCTTGTAAAGCCACAGATATTTTTCAGCATTATTTACTGTTATTGCTGTTATTTAGGATTTTGAATATGATATTTTTGTGACATGGTTAAAATGTTCAATCATTTCTTCATCCATTCACTCCAATGGTTATTACACATTTTCTTGGTTTCCAAGATATTCCTCAGTCTTCTTCCTAATACTTGAAAAGTGTTATAGTATCTGGGCACTCCAAAATATTATTATTAAATGAATGGTATGACCAATAACTTAAGTTCCTCAAGATATCAAAAATTGAATTCCTGAAACTCACTGTCCCACCCCTGCCCCCAGCAAACTGCTTTGCTTGTGATCTTTACCATCTCATTTGATGGCAATTCCATTTTCCCAGAAACTCTGGCCAAAAACCTGGGAGGCATCCATGCCTCTTCTCTTCCTTTTCTGCTACCACATCCATTCCATCAGTCATTCCTCTCTGCTCTGTCTTCAAAAGTACATCAGGAACTTATCCACTTTCTACTACCTCCAGTGCTACCATCATGGCCCAAGCACCGCCATCTTTCACTTGCAATATTATCAAAAGACTCTTAGTTGATCTTGTAGCTTCTGTTGTCATGCCTTTTAGCATGCCTTGTAATATTTTATTCCAAGGCAGATGTTTTGTAGTAGGAAATGAGGCTTGAGTGTGAGATTTTGTATTAATGTGGCTAGGAACTGAACTATACTTGATGTTTGCTATAATCTTCCGTGACAGAAGTGTCACATTCCTCTAATGTGCTGGTGTTTTGTATCCCTTGTTGCCTTTGAGCTTCCTTAAGGGCTCCATTTATGTTTTGCATATCTCTCGCTGCAATCTATTATTATATAGAAGCCTTCTGAGTGTGGCAAAGACGTGTGGCAGAGGTATTCTATTGTCTCATGATTAAATTTCTGCTCCTCTGGGATGTGACCTTCACAAATGCTTCTTGGCTTTCCCTATGTGCCCCTTCCAGTTGGGACCAGAAGGCTGAAAGTTGCTGGAGAAGAGGGTGCCCTTCTTCCATAACTCTGAGATAGGGCTTTGATATGGTCTTTCTCTTAGTAGGTATTTGTATGTATGATGCTATGGGTGTATTTCCTAAAGTTGATACTATCCCACTGCCCTCCTTGACAGAACTGGGAAAGTCTGTTTTTTGTTTTTTGTGTTTTTTTACAGTGATATCTCAAGCAACTGGTCAAAATTACCAGTTAATTGCTTCTGACAGTTTCTGTCTTCAGCAATTCCTGCTCTGGGTTGGCTCCCCTCTGCCATGACTCTGGATTTGCCTGACTCTCCAAATCTCAGAATGGCAGTGGCCTTGGCAAAATGCTGATGACTTCAAGAGAAGTCATTGATTTTCAGTTAGCTGAGCTGCTGCTTCTTATAAGGATGAAAGTAATGACTTCCAAGCTCTTTAATGTCTGAGTCGAACCTTTGTTTCTGCTGTTGTATCCCTTGGGTCTACCCTGAGGCAGCACCCCTGTGACCCTTTTGTCAGAGTATGTGTGGCATCCACTGCCCCAGTCTTCTACTGGTTTGCCATTTCTTTTAAAATAAAAGCACACAGTCAGGGATTAGATCCTATACACCTACAAGCCTCCCTCCCTTTCTCCACTCCAGACCTGTCAGCTCCCTTGATGTGCCTTCTCTATGCCTGGCAGACTCCTAACATTGAACAGTTGCTTCTTCCTGGGATGTGTTTCCCAGGTATCATCATGGGAGTCTCTCTCACCTCCTTTTGGTCACATTATCATGAAGTACTTTATGTTCAGTTGTGTGCCCAGGGGTAGCAACCCTCTACCCCTGCTTTTGGGGGCATTACCTTCCCTCTTTCCATTTCTTTATTTTTCTCATAGCAGTCGTTGGCCTGCTGTGTTTTCTCTACTTCCATGTTTATTGTCTGAATGCATCTTTGACATACAGTAAAATATAAGATGCAAGAAGGAGGGGATTTTTGCATTTTTTTGAAAAAAATGCCATATATGTACTAATGACAATGCCTGGTACGGAGAAAGCATTCAGCAAAGAGTATGTTGAATATAAATGTCACAGTGATTGTCCTTCTTAAGGAATTTATAGTTTGGATAGAAACAGAATGTACATGCATAAAATAAGGCAAAAGTGTGAAATATGCTGTTGATGTACCACGCACTGAGGGATGCTTCATAATAGGAGAGATAGAATTAGTAGTAGAGTTGGTTTTGGATTCCAGGATTTCTTTTTGTGACATATGCTTTCATTTTGATGCAAGCAAAACTCTTTCATTCCAGGTTCCTAAATTTTTCTATTTATAACATGCTAGCAATAATTCTGGCTTTAGTTACTTCCTGAGCAATTATGAGACTGGCAGTAATCTTCCTTAAGGGCAGATTTTTTTTTTAAGTTTATTATGTTATGTGAGCACAGTTAAAGATTAGAGACCCGTTAAAGCCAGTCTTTTCTGAAGGTTTTCTGAGATTACAGACTGCAGTTAGTTTTATTTTATTTTATTTTTTTATCCCTTCGAAAGCCTTTGCAGATTTTAGAGTACTTCAGTCTATCATGAATACGATTTTAAGCCTCATGAAGCATTATCCATTAAAACTGCTGCCTTCAGTAATGGGTCCTGTAGACAGCTGCCAGTCATTAACTGATTGGATGCAAATGAGGATGGGTAAAGCCTGTCATAGTGACTGTGCTGCTAATTTATGGTTTAAATCTGGATAGTGGAGAATGATAGCTGATTTAGACTACGTAAACCACAAGTCCTGTCTCATTATGTGGTTGATAATGTCAGGAAAATACTAGACATAGTTGATTACTCTAGTTTGCTGATTTCACCATGACTCTTTACATTTTTGTGCTTAGCAAAGAGGAAAGTTTCTGTAATGACTGCCTTAATGAGTAAGGCATATTGTATTTGAAAGGGTTTCCTTTTCTCCCCCTTTAACACATCTTATAAGCCATATTGATTAATAGTTGCTTGATAAGAGCATTTCTTAATTCATTACAAATCATTTTGAGTATGATCATTCTTCTTGCTTGGCCTCTGGCCTCAGCTAAATCCCCATGTGTCCTTTTCTCTGTGGAATTTGACACCATTGATCTCTGCTGTTATGGCTGTCAGGGCTCTATGCAGTTTTGACTGTCTCTCATTTCACACAGCACTGTTTTCTATGTTTTTTGCCTTCTCTCTCAATCAATGTACTCTTTAGGTTCTGTCCAGAACCTTCCTTCACTTCCCTTTCTCTACAGTGTCTAGCACATTGCCTGGTATATAGTGACTTGGAAGTGGTGTCAATAAATATGTCATTGTCTTAAGTTATGTTCCCCATGACTTCGTGTCTGTAGAGAGAATTTTCTACATGGGTGATCTGCTAGCATCTCAACCTCATCACCTCTCTTCTCTAAAATGAGCTAATTACAAAATTCCTTTTTAATTAAGGTCATAATCAAAGACTAACAAAGTTATTATAGATAAACAGATCAGTGAGCACAAAACATAAAATAGCACAAAACATAGAATGATAGCATATATGGCAGCATGTCTGGTGTGCTAAATATCATTTTTTTAATATCATTTAAAAATTAGGTTGTAGATTCAAAATTAAATCAGTTCTCTATAACCATTGTCCTTAGAGAACATTTTGCCATGACTGGGTTTTGTTTTTTGTTTTTTGGGGTTTGTTTTCTTTTTCTTTTTTTCCCTTCTTTTGCAGTATGGGGGATTGAACCCAGGACCTAGCAAATGTTAGGCAAGGCCTGAGCTACACCCCTAGTCCTGTTTTATTTGTTCACCATGCCTAGCTCTGACTATGATTTTTAGTTGTTTGGAAGTAATTTTTCAAAAACTAGTTAAGAATGCCAGTAGTGGTGCACACTTGTGATGCCAGCAACTAAGGAGGCAGGAGAATTTCATTGTCAAGTTCAAGGCCAACCTCAGTAACTGAGCAAGACCTGTCTCAAGAAAAAGGAAATTACAAGTATTGGACTCCTATAAAGCACAGAAGGGTAAAATATGTTCATTTCTTGTTGTAATGTAAAATGATAGATAATGTCACAGAGCAGGTTTTCAAGATGACTTTATTTTGTTTCAGCCACCTCTTTGGCTCTCCCCCCCAAGTCACAAATCTATCATGATGATGGATTTAAAAGAAAATTCCAGATAAATCTTGAGGGATTATGGAGAAACTGAGATGTTCAGGTTGAATAGAGTTGGATGTAAAGGCATGTTTATGTTTAATTCTGTTAAAAGATGGCTGAAACAAAGTATGAGCCCTATTTTTATCTTTATGCATATGTGTTAAAATAGACATCTTTCTACCTTTGTGTATCAGTTCTAAATTTGTGTATAATTTAAAAATTATGAACATTAACATTCAAGGGGTTCTAATAGGAACATGAATTGTTATGTGCTTACTAAAAATTAAATGGTGATCAAACATACTAAAATTTTTATTTTAAGGAATAACCCTGTTTTCCAAATAAGTAAACTATATGCAGATTTGATGAAATAATGACAGAACACATGTGTGTGTGCACACATATACCTCTTGGGGAGAGCATGCCTATTTTAGGGGTTTTTTTTTTTTTTTTTTTTTTTCTTTGTGGTACTGGGGATTGAACCTAGGGGCATTCCACCACAGAGCCCATTCCCAGCCCTATTTTGTATTTTATTTAGAGACAGGGTCTCACTGAGTTGCTTAGTGCCTCGCTAAGTTGCTGAGGCTGGCTTTGAACTCGCTATCCTCCTGCCTCAGCCTCCCAAGTGCTGGGATTAAAGGCATGTGCCACCACGCCCGGCTGGCTTATTTTGTTTTTAACATATATATTTTTTAGTTGTATATGGACACAATGCCTTTTTTTATTTTTATGCAGTTCTGAGGATTGAACCTGTACCTTACACTGATATATTTAAAGCATTCTACCACTGAGCTACAGCCCCAGCCCCTTATAGGTTCATTTTCAAGGAATCTAATTTCCATGAATATTATCTGCCACTCTGAATATTCAGTCATTTTAAATAAATAAATAAAACCTTTGTGCCAAACAACATTGGATATTATATTAAAATATCAGCATTAACATATATTTTTGGAAGCATTATATATGTGTGTGTTAATCACTATTTCATGCTTTGCAACATACCTGACCAAAACAACTTAGAGGACGAAAAGTTTATTTTAAGTTCATAGTTTGGGAGGCATAGTCCATGCTCCAAGGAGTCCATTGTTCAGGGCCTGGAGAAGAGAAGAGAGAAGAGACACCACAGACAAAAGATAAACCCAAAGGCACACCATAGTGACCATACTCCACCTGCTTAGAGTAGTTCAAATTTGGATGGACTGATCAGGTTACAGTTAATTTATAACATAATCTTTTCACCTCCAAACATTCCTGCATTAATAAAGGAGATTTTTGAGGACACCTAATTTCCAATCCATAATAATATTCATTTAAACTTTAAAAAATTTCTGTCTAGAAAATTTAAGAGTAGGGAGAAGGAACTGGGTTAATCAGTACATCACCTGAGAATCAGGTTTTGATGGAAACAGGTAAGTGAGGTGTTAGTGGAAGACATTTCTTCATGAGTTGCATAGAATGCAGAGGAAATTTACTTTCTTACAATGTTGGGGGCATTGTATATTGGAAGTTAAAGTTTATGTAATAAGAAAAGGTGATTAAATTTTTTTTCTGGCACTACTACTTCCTTGGGATAAAAGTAAATTGCTCAAACGTATAAATCATGAGACTACCAACAAAGATGACAAGAGCTAAGCTATTTTGATGTTTTCTGCTTTGTCAATTGACTTAATCTCCTTGAATTTTACAAATAAACTTTGGTAGTTTTCAGTATGGCAAATACTTTTTCTGTTTTGGAATAATCTGAATATTTTCTAAGGAAGACTTCAAGTCATGTTCACTTTGGTGGCTGAGATTGGTATTATCCATATTTATGTATGTATCAAAAATAAATTTAAAGTAGAAATGAGTTCCTGGGCTTGTATAATGAAAACATTAGCATATTAATTACTGATTTTGTGCAAACCCATGTATTCTGCATTTTTCTTATTGCCAGTCACAGCAATATATTTAAAATTACTTTTGCTCTTGAAATGCTATTATTTGGAAGGAACAATACAGGATTTAAAAATCTCTTGCTGTTACACTTTAGGACAATGATTTTGAGATACATTAAGGGCAGATGATGCAGTCACCAAAGTGGTTTCTGTGCTATTCCTCTGCTTTCTGTGATACAGCTCCAGAATCAGAAGGCTGTATAGTGCTTTGGTCAGAGGACTGTCATGCTGTGGTTGTGGGTGTTTCTCATTTAAGCTCATTATGAGCTTGAGCTTGGAGTATAAATTTATTTTCAAGGTTTTGAGTTAAAGTGTAAGGCTGAATGAAATATATCCTAACCCCAGTTCTGATTATTTGATAGGAAAATGTGACTTCTCATGGATTTTAATCATCTTGACTCGTAAATATTCTGAATAACAATATTATTTAAGACTCAATGGATGGAATATATGGACTTAAATTTCTAAGATCACACAGTTATAATTGCTAACTAGTAAACATCCAGTGGATGCTGTTATGGTCTTTGGACATTCCCTGTTATTCAGTCTAGTTAAGGCTGCAGCAGCAAAAGAAAGTTAGTATATAGAGGACTAAGTAAGGAAAAACTCAGGAAATGTGTCAATATAAGAGTCAAATTTTGATACATTGTTGACCCCTCTTATATTGACACATTTCCTGAGTTTTTCCTTACTTAGTCCTCTATATACTAACTTTCTTTTGCTGCCTTGAAGGAAAAATTTCTGAGTTGAATATTTAAGAGATGCACTATACTTGTATCTTAGAAGCAGTTTTTTTTTTTTTTTTAATTAGGACTTTCTTTTATTTTCAGTTTTAAATTTATTTTCTAGAGTGTAACATTGCTTTGGTGTATGGTTTTGTTGGCATGGGTTTGGTTGACAATGTCATTCTTAGTAACACGATACTGAATAGACAAGGCATATTATAAAAATGTTTATCTCCCTGATTATGCTTTTTATATATAATAATCTATGCAGGAGATACATCTTTTATATAATAGTGGACTTCTCAGTGTTAGAGATCTATTATCTAATTTAATCCCAGTGATCCTGGAGTTTAGTTTAAGCAAGGATCATTACATCCACTTTACAGATGAGAGTCAGGATGCTAACTGAAAAACAACATGGTCATAGCTTATTCATAACCATTACACTTTCCTCATAGTGTTCCATCACAAACTCTCTGAACCTGAGGTTGGTCATCCGTGTAGTGAGTACATAAATACCATCTGGTGGGATAGTATATGTAGCATATCTAGGCCAGGATTTGGCGCACATTGTATATTTCCCATGCTTTTACTATTGCTCATGGATAGAATGGTTAAATAATTTACATGAGTATATCCAAATCTAGTTGGTGACTAGACTAGTACTAAACTCAGGTTTTGGACCTTTTGTCTAATGTTTCTGCATCAAAGTTCCTTTAGTGACACATGGTAAGAAACTAACCTGGGGCCTAGGTGGCAGGGACTCACCCAAGTGATGGCAGGATCCACTGTGAGATAAAGTAGTTTATGGGACATTGGATTATAAAAGAACAAAGGGAAATTAGGGAAAAAATGGATGTCCCTTTTCCCTCTGGAGTAATGTACAAATCATAATATAGTTGTCTAAGAACTCATGACCTTTCTCAAGGTTCTTCATCTTTTAGACCTGAACCAAACTCAGATGATCCCAGTTATCATGGAAGAAAACTGTAAAAACTCCTTTGAAATAATCTTGTTTGCAATATGAACTCAGAGAAAACTCAAATGCTCTTTAGAATTTACCATCAATTTGTAGGTATTAGGCAGATCACTTTCATGGGCTGTGATATCAGCCATATGTAAGGAATTTCTGAAGACCTTTTCTGTATTAGTATGTATGTTATACAAATAGGATTGACATTTATGGAATTGTAATGTATATATTCACCAAGTGGTTTTTTGTTTTTAAACTTTTTATGTGTGATTAGTAAAAAAATAAGGGAGGGGTTCTTTGGATGAGTTGAGGTGATCCTCAATCTTGGTGCTTCTGATTTCTTCTCCCTTGGCCAGTCTTTACAGTTGAAAAGGCAGTTTTATTAACTGTATTTACATATAGTACTAGGGCTACTTCATCAAAAGTTTTGCAGAGAGCACATTGCTATTAGGGATGGGCAGGTGTGTTTTGATGGATAGGCCATGGGAACAATTGTACTTAGAGAAGAAATTAATGAATGAAGGCAAATGCAGGCCAAACCGTGTATCAATTACTCTATGCCAGTGGTACTGGCAGACCTGGCTTGGATGTAGAGGTGGTTCATAGTCAAAGATAGAAATATGGCACACTTTGTAGATGGTGAAATGCTGAGGAAGACTCCTTAGTATCTTAAAGACAAAGATTATATATGTGAATATCACAATAGCATGTGGATGTTGCAGTAAGTAACCATGTTGTCAAGATGAACGATGTTGTTATATTATTGAAATACTGAATTTAATCTTTTTATTTTTAATGCCATTTTCTTCATTAGGAAAAATTAAATTTCAGATTAATTTGAAGTAACCAAAGACAGCAAAACAAGAGAATTCCTGCATATTATAACATTTCTATAAGATTATAGAATATGTATTCCGGTATCAGTGATTCATGATCTTTAAATCATATCCACTTCTTCCACTTAATTTTTCAACTAGAACTGTTTTATTTACCCATTTAACATGATATTCTTTTCTGCAATAATCCAAGGTATAATTGCTTTAGGGAAAACAAGTTCTTGTAGGCTTAGAAGGGCTCTTACTTCCCTGGAATCTTATGAAGTGATTATCAGACAATTAGTATAAAGCCCACACTACAAATGTTGACCCCCCCCATCAAAGTTTTTGTTAATAGATGGACTAAAAAAGCATTCTGATTACACACACACACACACACACACACACACACACAGATATTCTCTCTCTCTCTCTGTTATATTTATCTTAAATTCCATGCAGTCAAGTGGCTCTTTTCCCCCTTCCTTTGCTTGCTTTAATTCCTGTCCATTGAGATTGGAAAATTAGCACAATTAGCCTTTATTTTAAAATTAGTTTAGTGGAATTATGGTTTTGGCAAGACCATTGGTGGAGCACATCTAAAGGCCATGTATGCCATACTGCTTGAAACCAAGGACTTTAGAACCAGAGAGACCCATGTGTCTCAGCTTTTTTTTACTATTTGAGTCTCACTTTGCTTCTCTGAGGCATTGTTCCTCCTCTAGTACTAAGGGGGTGATAAGTTATTGTTATAACAATTCAGAAAGACTGAATATATACAAAATTTATATATATATATACACATACATATATATATATATATATATATATATATATATATATATATATATATACACACACACACACACACAATATTTAACCTAACATTGGTCTTTAATTGGAATAGGAGTAGTTCTTACCAGATACATTAGGTGCTAATATATTAGGGACAAATAAACTAGTTGTTTAATGTTTTTTGCAGCATACCTGACACAGATTACGGGCAAAATGCCAATTTTTACCCCTTTTGGAAACAGCATTCTGATTCTAAACAAGTAACTCAAAGTTGGGGAAAGCAAACTTTAGGATTTATGTCCGTATTTATGCAGTTAAATACTTTAATTTTGCAGATCTTTAGTTAACTTTTGATATCTGGGCTAAAGATAAAAGATTAACATTCCAAGATAAATTATAGCTAAAGGCAAGATTGTAAGATAAGAGTCTTTACATATTTTGGTGTCTGTTTATTTTACTACTAAAATGAATATGCTGATCTGATAGCCCAAAGAGACATGTTTACTCATGTAGACCTGAATGTTAAGTAGCTAAAAATGAAATATTAATATTAAGAAATATATTTTAGCTAATTTTTCAAAGAGCAGTATTATATGCCAAATCATGAGAAAATTATTATAATTTCTTTTATAATAAATGGTATATGTATGTAATTTCTTCAAATTTTAAATATAAAAGTAAAAACTTCTTGAAATGCAGGTCAGATTTCCCTGTGTTGATTTTTTGATGCAAAATTGCAATAGTTACTTCAGAGGAAGTCTGAATTTATAAACTAAAAAGTTTCATGTATCTGGATGAGGACTGTGGAAAACATTGGAAGTACTTATTGACGCAGATCACTTAGCATTTTCAGAGGAACTGCATATTTGATTTTCTCTTTAGAACAAGTTTTACAGGATGTGAATATTTAATTGTTCCTCTACTTTTCGAAGAACATAAAATAAACCATGGCAGAATGTGGACTGAAGTACAAGAGGAGCTTTCATTGTGAATTAAGGTCAAGTTTCTTAGTAAGTGGATACCTTTTAGATGTTGTTGAATATCCGTGTGAAGGGTCCTTGAGGTACAAGAGTGATTCCTACTTCACTTCCTGGTTTTTTAATAGAAGAGTTCCTTTTTGAAAATAAAGTAAAGCACATTTTCTAGGCTTTATTTGGTGATGTGTAGAAGTGCCTTTTTGCATTCCCTTACTTTATTCTGTATGCATAGCCTAGGAAGGAAGTCTTACATTTATTAAATGGTGCTATTCAGTCTCTGCCACATCTTCACAGCACCAAAATCATTGTACCTGTATCTAAGTCCCCAGCCTCTTGGACACCTTTGAGCAATGGCTGTTTGTTGACCATAGGTTGAATATGTTCTTATTCTATTATGTTAACAGAAAAATGTGACCTTTAAAATTATAATCTCAAAACATTGTAAAACAGTATATTTTTTCTCTGATCTGGAAAATATATTATGAATATGTGTACCAGATAGCTTATTTTGTTGTGACTGGGTTTTATTTACTCCTAGCAGCTCTGGAAGGATGACTCATTTGAATACTTTGATTTTGTCTTCATATTGTACTTTAGCTCCTAAATTACATATGTACACATCCTGAGTACTACAATATGTTATTCTACTTTGTGTTCAAACTAAATATTGGAAGGTAAGGTGGCCTTACCTCTACATTTGGATACCTGGGAACAAATCTGGATCTCCTTTTTCATTAACTCTGTTACTTGATGAGTTAATCTTCAGTTTTCTCATCAGTAAATGGGATATTAATATAGCTCAGATGTTTTTATTAGGTTAAATAAGTTTAGATCACTTTTAAGAATATGGCAAGCTTTAAACAAATATAAGCACTATATTATTAGTTTGTTATAATGCTTTATTCTTTATCGTCTCCTTTTTCCTTTTCTTCTTAATTTGTTCCACTTCAGTTATCACAGTGGTTTTTAAAGTACTGGGTATTCAACACAGGAGTGCTCAACCACTGAGCCACATCTCCAGCCCTTTTTATTTTTTTATTTTGAGACAGGGCCTCACTAAGTTGCTGAGGGTCTTGCTAAGTTGCTGAGGTTGTCTTTGAACTTGCAATCAGCTGTCTCAGCCTACGGAGTCGCTGGGATTACAGGTGTAAACCACCACCTCTGGCTCAATTATCAAACTGTGGCAAGGAAGGGCCATAAGATTGGGTAGCAGCCTCTCCAAATTAGAATGGTTTCTCATAAAATTCATTTGTATAATAGGAAGTAGATGTGTGCCGAGTTTTTGGAAACTTGAGAATTTTAAAAAACTTCAATGAGATTTTAGAACAAACTAATTACATTTTTGAACTTCAAATGAATGTTTTATTATAACAGTGTAAAGTGTGTATGACATTCCTCCATACTTTATTAAAATGTAGCCTTTTAAAACATTGATAACTTTTTTGTGCTTTATCATGACTTTTTGGAAGAACTTTAAGCATTTTATTCCAATAAAACTACACTTCTGAAAGTCATTGTACGAAATGATCACATCAATAAAATGTATGGACTTAAGAGCAAAAGATGTCACATTAAATATTAATGAAAATGCCAGATCTTTATGTTCAGGTGGTCCAGTGTATAAGTATGAAAGTGAAAATTTGAAAATAATCCTGTACATCTGTTTTGAATTTTCATAGTATAAGGAAAAGTTTGATGTTAAAGCTCCTTATTTCTTAAGTAGGGTATAGTATAATCCCATCTCTATTTTAAAAGAATGTGAACTATGACTTTAATTTTCCATTCCTACCTCTCTTTTCCTCACCCTTTTCCCCTTTCCTTCCCTCTTTTTCCCCTCCCCTAGATCCCAGGTAAGGAATTAGATTGATTATATTCTTTGGTTCATGGTCAATATTCAGGGTGATCTCTGCCAAGTTTTCTCTTTCATTCATCTCTTCATTCTCTTTTATCTCTATATCTTACTTCATTTTCCCTTTGCAACATAGGCAACTGTTCTAATGCATTTGATTTGTATCCTTAGATTTACAATGTATCCTTAAAAAATATGCAGTGATATTTTGACTTAATTTTTAATAATAATTATAAATATTATTATGTCACAATACATGCAGGTTTTTGGTAGTTTGTAGGCTTTTACAAGCAGTCATGTTATAGTATTTACATGCTGTATGTTGGTCTTAACTGCAGCATAGTAATTCATGAAGTAGACTCCATATCATACTCCCATGGATGGACACATTGATTGTTTCCCACTGTCAGCCAACACTGAGACAACTTGAATTACACACTGTCCTACATGTTTTCATAGGTGAGAATTCTGGGTGGGAAATTGCTGGTCACAGCTTATGTATGACCTAGTTACATTTGTGATTTGCCTGAGTACTCTCAGATGGCCTAAGAGAGTGGAAGTTCCAGATGGCATAAGGGACTGGCTGTTCCAGGTCCCACTGCCAAACACAGTGCTTAGAATGCTTCTCCCCTCAGTCCCATCAGTTCTTGGCTTGACCTAGTCTCATTTTTGCTAACCTGTGTATAAAAGATATCTTGCTGTTGTAGTTTGTGTTTTGCTGGGTTACTAAGAAATTTCCGTACTACTATATTAGCTTAAACCACATGAGGTTCATTTGGTTTCCCTTTGTGTAGTTGTCAGTTTATTCTCTTTGCCCTTTTCCTAGTGGATTTGTTACCTGTTTCTTGTTGCTTGTAGGAGTTCTTTTACTTTCCAAGTAGAGTGCCTTCTCTTTTTAAATATTTGAGTACATTCTCAAAGTGAATTGTGTGTTTTTAACTTTGTCTGAAGTCACAAAGTTATAGGAGCTCTCCATTTTGAAGTCCTCAAATTCATCAATTTTTTACCTTCTGAGTTTTGCCTGGAGTCCTTTTAAGGAGTCTTTTTCCATTCCGTGAAGATACTCCCCTACATAGTCTTCTCTTAGCTTTACCTTTGCAAGTTTTTTAAGTATCTGGAATTTACCTTTCTACTTGGTGAGAACAGCATTAAAAATCCAGTTTCATTTTTCTCTTTCATATATGTTTAGGATATATTCTTTGAGTGCCTTAAATATTGCTAAAATATTGATTTACATTATGTACAATTTATGGATTAATTTATATAAAATTGATGCTTTTATAGAGTAAAATTGTCCCATCTATGAACCTTCTCTGTATCTTAGAGGTTTTGACTTGGATATTTTAAAGTAGTGAGACTAGTTAGATTTACAAAATTGACATAATGTAAAAAAAAGCACACTGAGTAATTCTGCAGGTGAATCATATGGAATCATCACATGGGCAGTTAATGTACATCATGTTTTATACTTTACTTCAACATATTTTCCTTTATAATATATCAAAATTAGTGGGAATTGAGATGGGTTATCTGTTCAAGTGTGATATTTTTTCACTGGAATACAAAAAATGAATAGTGTTCATGAAAACAATTGCTATTTAGATGACTGCTAATAGGATTTTTATTTTGGGTCATATTCTCTGGGATAGCTTTATGCTTTTATAGTGAGTTTTACTTTATGGTAGCATTTATGGGTAGCATTGATGAAAACAAAATCACATTTTTATTTTGTGTGTATGGAAACACTAACAGAAATTTTCACACCAAAAAAAAAAAAATCATGGGACAGTTTTAGTCTTAAGTTTGGCAACTCTTGAACAGTTTGAAAATGAGTTTTGATAAACACAACATTGGGGAAAAGTGACCTAAGGAAGAAGGGATTTTGAAAAGGAATTTTGATTTTTATTTGAACATGATGAAATCTTGTCATGGTGTTAGTGCCCTTCAACTAAAGGGAATGCACCTGAAGTAAAAGAAATTGGTAGAATCATTTCCTGTACACACACACACACACACACTCAGAACATTGTACCATGGAGAATCCTGGGGTATCACGTGTCCAGTTGCAGGATTTTGACTTTGGTCAGGTGATATATCTAAATTAACCTCACATATATCACCTAACATTGTCTTATTATTTATAATCCTTACCACTCTCTGAAGTACATTCATTTATCTAATTGTACACATCCTATCTTCTTTACCCCCTCCACTTCTCTTCATTTTATCATGGGCTCCAAATAGGCGAGAGCTTGATTATTTGATTTCAGTATTGTGTACACAGCCCCTAATAAATTCCTGGCAAAAATGTAATTAACGAGTATTGTTTAATCAATGATTATATTTGTGAATGAATAAATGAACACACAATCAAAGGAGTGGACATATTTAAATGTAGCTGTATTCATGTTGACTACTAACAAGAGCATTACTTAAGATTAATTAGCATTAATTAAGATACAAATATCTAATAAAAAGATCAATTTGCTTCTATGGAGATACATCCCAAAATATTCAAAGTAAATCGTTGATATGTTTTTCCTGCCTCTTGTTCTGGAACTGTGGTTTGGGTGGGATAGCATTAATATAATGTATTCTTGGTACTTAAATTAATATTTGGATGCTTTCTCTGGAGTAATTTCAGTGGAAATCAATTTTCATTTAGTAATCCCACAATCAAAGCAGAACTTTTTGAAGGGATGAAGACTACCTAAACTAGTCTAGGTAGTAGAAGTTTCCATAGAGCCATACTTTATTAATTTGGGGGGAATGCTAGTAGATATAAAATGCATATAGTGTTACACATGTTAAGTTTGAAGATAATTATGGCATTTTACTATTGTGCTTCCTATGTTTTAATTTCCTATTGTTGATTTAGTAGTTCAATTGGACAATTTTTAAACTGCTTTGTGTGTGTGTGTGTGTGTGTGTGTGTTATTGTGGGTGGACCCAGAGGTGCTTTACTACTGAGTTACATCTCCAACTCATTTTTTATTTTTTAATTTTGAGAAAGGGTCTTGTTAAGTGCTAAGGGCCTTGATAAGTTGGTGAGACTGGCCTCAAACCTGCAATCTTCCACATGTGGCTTTACCTTTCAATTTAAGGATATGATTTTCTATGAACTCATAATTTCAAGGCCAAATCCCTAATGTGTGAATATCAGTTTGCAATAAAAGACAAAACATAGTACAACAGTGTCAAATGTAGCATAGAGTAAATTTCAAAATAGTGAGCCTCAGGTTGGAATTTCTCCTCTAATATTTCAGGATCAATTTGGCAAATTCTTCATTGCCTTTGAGTCTGCTCCTCACCCACAGGAACAACATTAGCTTTACATACAGGTTTCTGTAGACAGCTTAGTGAGATGACATATGTCAAGCATGGCCTGGTATGTGGCACTCTTATATGTTAGATAATGATAAGTTCATTGCCTTTCCTGTTTTCCATCAGAAGCATAACTTGCCAAGTATGAAAGATTAGTATTCTTTGCAGACAATATGAGGACAGAAAGCATGTTACATTTAATATTATTTCTATCATCAGTGCTTGATAATTGTAAATTGCAGAGCATCAACCATAATAATAGCAAATATTTGTTGTTTATCATGGTTCAGGCATTGTCTGAAACATCTTATCGTATATTACCTAATTTAACCCTCATCATGAAGCAAATAAGTCACTATGAACCCATTTTACAAATGAATAAACCACAGTGCTGGTGTATTAAATTACAGCATGCAGGCAGTTCTGACTCTGAAAGATTCCAAACTTTTTAGAAGCCTTAAAAATTGATAACCTTTTGTTATTCAGGCATGGTGAGTATCACCCAAATAAATTTTGATACACATAAGTCTTTCTTCTTCATCTTCCCAATGAGGAAAGAGTCCATTTTCAAGATTCAATACCCATCTCCTTGTGGGGATGAATAACTTTTAATATTGAGAAATCTGAATAGATGGGGAGAAAATTAAGGGCACACAGAAAACACATGATTTTCAACATGCTTATGTGTAGGGAAATACTTTCCCTACAGTGAACTCATTTGTTGGAAGGGTATAAAGAAACATTATATCTGAACAAACCATATATACTTCACTGTTTTAAGAAGGGTAATATTTTACAGATACGAACAGAGCATATATACTTCACTCTTTTAAGAAGGGTAATGTTTTACTGATTCATTCTAATGCCTATTGAGTATCTTTATAACTTTGATCTTGTTTAGATTTTTTTGCTTTTCATCTTTAGATCTTCTATGGCATTTATCAGTTTTTTTCCATACTTGAATGAAATCTTTGTTTATTTTAAGATGATTTCTTACAGTATCTAGTCCAATAAGTATACAGTACTTTCAGACCACGAAGACCCCTGCAGAAACTTGAAAGAACGTGAAGTCTTTGTAGGTGATCTTAAGATAACATTGTTCTTGGCCTTATGATGAACTGTATCTGTATATCAGCTTCGAGACATAATAATTGGTTTAATTATTTTTAAGCTTTGATTGTATTTAATCTCCCGGCTTGATGAAATGTTAGAGTATACGGGAAATAAATTTTACTTCTTAAAATGTTTTATGAAGGTTTTTTGCTCCCCATGGTACTTCCTGATGGCCTGATATTATGTTATGTATAATTAGATTGACGCTTAGCCTGAATGCTTCTTTTTCTTCTTGCCAGCATGGGGTAACCTTGGAAATGTTCTGAAGAGTCAGAGCAAAATTTCTGAAGCTGAAAGCGCCTATAGAAATGCTTTGTACTACCGCAGCAACATGGCTGACATGCTTTATAATTTGTGAGTATGACTTCTTTCTCTGATTGGGTTCATTTTTGAAACCTGTGGTGAGAGGGACTATTGATTTAACTGCTGGAAACGGAGATGGTGATAGCTGTTTTTTCTGAAATAGTCTTTTCATTAATCATGCCTCTGAGACTCATAGGTGGATAGTATTTTCTGATTTCTTTGTTTGGAGCTACATCATCTGTATTCATGAGTATTGATGTATTATATCTGAGGTTTTTTGAAGTAGTATACCATATAATAACCTCAAAGTTGGTTTAAGTGCTTATAGTTTTTCACAAAGTTTGTTCCACCAATACTGAAATGAGTTTTAGGGTTCATAAAACAAGACTTTATGTATGATACTTATACAATTGAAGTGTTGGTTATTAATAATGATAGCTTTTGTCCTCATTAAGTAATTGCTCATGTCAGAGTATATATAGAATATTTGCTTAGCCAGGGAGTTAATGAACAAGATCATGGTTGTGGTAACCATGGGGGTTCTTTTTCCTCTTCCTCATCCTCATCCTCATCCTCTTCATCTTCTTTCCTCTTTGAAGGTACTGATGATTATCAGCAAGGTTTGGATAATGGGATAATTTAAAATATCTGCATTTTGAGTTAGAAAAATCCTTAATGATTAAAATTGGTTTTGTTCTTTGACTGGAAAGTCCTAGGAGCTATTAAGAGGTTTGATCTGGTAAATCCAAACTAAACTCAAGTCCTTGCTTGGCCTCTTATCTTTATGAGAACATTTTGTTTGTTTGTAATAGAAATCTAGCTTAAACTTACTTAGACACTAAAGAGAATTTATGAACTCCCATAACTGGGAACAGTTGGGGTTGTCTAGATACAGGCACAGTTAAGTCCCTATGCCTGATTATATTCTGGGAATTTCCCCCCCTTTTTGTGGCTCTGGTTTCCTCTGGCTTTGTTCCATTCTCTGTGCTTCTCTGTCTCTATGGATGAGAAAGAGACTCCTGCACCTTTATTTGTGTTATCTCCTGACTCTTCTCTGTCTTGGAAGAGAAGAGAACTTTTTTTTTTTGGCCTTGTTGTCTGTATTAATCCTGCAAAAAGTTCTCTGAATGACTCTCCTAGGTTCTCTTGGATGAAACACTGGGCATTGTGGGGTGGACTGAGAGACCCCTCCATTGAGAGCTTTTCAGAGTTGGTACGGAGTGGAGAGGGACCAGTTTCTTATAGGAAGGCGATCAGTCCCAGGCAAAATAGATGTCTCCTACTTTGTGTTTAATGAATGTGCATAATACTGACAGTATCAAAAAATTCTAAACTTTAATTTTTGATAGGTATTTACACTCTGGCTACTTTAATCATTCATACTGGTTAAGTCTGAAAGCACTGAAATAAAAAAAAAATTAAAGTACAAATAGAAAAAAAATCTAGTTATTTGAGAGAAGGCAGAAGGAATGGTTCATTTCCTTTTCTGTTCATACATTTACCCTGTCTTTAAATTCCTACTCTTCACTAGTGGGATCTCAGCCGAGGGGCTGATGGCATGAATTAAGTTAGCAGATGTGTTTTGTGGTGTATTTCACACTGTTTAATTTTTCCTTTGTTACCTGGAATTCCTTCACATGGAGCAAACTCTTTCCATTTTATACCATCTTCCACCCACTCAGCTGTTTCAAGCATCACCAAATGTATTACCATACTCTTTCCTGAAGTAATTTGAATGAAAATATCATATTAGGCTCTTGAGTACAGAGGCTCATGTACTCTGCATCTAAATAATACTGTGTTACTTTATTGTTGATTAATAATTGTTATATCATGACAATGACCTGTATCAATTTAATACACTTACACACACTGTTCTTTACATAGGAACATTTTTTAAATCTGAAAGTGATGTCAAAATGCCTCAATTTGCAATATAGAATATCAGTTTTTTGGTATCTATACTCTATATACTTTTTGGGGAAAAAAACAAGGTGAAAATCAACACCTTCCTGTTGAACTTTGTTTTCTCTCTCCTATCCACAGTCACTGGTTAACTTTAAAAAACTAAAATAAATTGGGAGTGCTGGGGATGGAACCCAGAGTTTGGTGTGTGCATGGCTAATGCTATGACATCCCCAGCCCCAACAACCACTGGTTAAAAAATTACTGACCTCTTGGTGGTACTTATTGTGCAAGGGTTTAAAGGAAAAGGAATTGTGTTTATTCAATTTCATCCCCCTTTTTTTTTTTTTTTTTTTTTTCAGTGCTAGGAATTGAACCTAAGGCCTCGTACACGCTAGGCAAGGACTCTAGCACTGATCTGCATCCCCAACCCCTTTTTATTTATTTATTTTTACTTTGAGACAAGGTCTTGCTAAGTTGTCCAGGCTGGCCTTGACCTTGTGCTCCTCTTACAACAGCCTCCCAAGTTTCTGGGATTACAGGCATGTGCCACTATGCCTGGTTTATCCATGCTTATTCTTTACTGAAATCATAAATTTATTCAGTTAGATAATCCCCCTTCATATTAACTTAAAATCTTCATCTCATAACTTCATGGGTCTTTGTATGAACTATGAAAGCATAGGGATATTGTTACCCAGTCCCTACTGAAAGATCCTTGCTGAAGAAATAGTTATTAACATGATAAGTTTTACCCCCTGAATTGTAGTAAATGGAATGTGTCATTAGGGTCACATTTAGTTGCAGTGTATTTTTACCAATATAATAGATTTCTAGGTAATTGACATAATTGTCATAATTGTCAGCTTAAATGAAGAGGCTTAAATTCCCCTGAAAAAAATGTTAGCAATGATTCAGAAATACTGAGTTATGTAACCTATATGGTTGATAGAATTCTGATACTCAGTAATTGTCTTCCAAAATAGATGTATAATTCCTTGATTTTTAAATCAAATATTAATAAAATGTATAAGGATAAATCTTTTTCAACTTCCAATATTAGTAAGTTTGGTATCATATGTTCCTGGGAACATACCTTTTGTTTACATAGGTAGACAGTTTAGAAACTATTAAATTAATAGTTTTACTTTTTAAGATGTATGTGCTATTTCCAGTTTTAATGGTTCTGAGTTCTGATGTTGGTTTTTCTTTTCAAGCATAATAAATTTTCAGAGGCAAAGCAGTTGAGCCATTGCTCAGTGATTTACACTGTCAAATTTTATAAATACATAGTTGACTTTCAACCTTTTAACTGTACCACTCACCACTGTCTGAAAGATAATTGATTTTCCTGCAAAAACATATTTGATGTCCTTTCATTGCTGTTATAGATTTGTCTCAGTCAGCCTGTTCCAAATGATATTTAAACAGGTAATTCAATCGAACATTGAATATTTCACTGGGTATTATATTTCAAAATGTGGACAATAAATTTTATGTAGTATAATCAATTGTTGATTATCTTACATAATGTAGAAATCATTTCTGTGGATAATGGAGATTTAGTCACCATTAGTTTTCCTTTTTGTTCTGTGTTGTAAGAATCTAAATAAATATTCAGTCTGAGTTGTTAGAAAAGGAGAACGAAAATAAGCCTATAAATTTCAGGCAAGTAAAAATGAAAATATTAATGACAGCATTTGGAGACAGAGGGAAGTAATGCATAAATCTGAGAACTTGTTCTCTGAAAGATCAGCAACAGAATAAAAAAATCTTACACAATATTTAGATATGTGGAAGTTTATAATAAACAGTAATGTATATGAAAAGCATGTAATATATGTGCTTTTCTGGGAAAATGTAAGTGATCAATAAGGACCCAAGAGGAAACAGGCAATCTCAATCAAAAGGCTTGGAAAAATTAGAAAACCATCAAAGAGTTTTCTCATCAATGAACAAAGTTAAGGTGTTTGGGAAGTCACTTCTGTCAAATCTTTAGTGAAGTGATAATTCCTACACTAATTACACCTCTCACTTGTTTTTATGAAGCTAGATTAAATCGATGGCAAAATACTGACTACATTTCACACACACATACACAAAAGGACAACAAACGCACCCAAAAATATCAACAAGCAAGAAGAAAATAGAACCCACAACAAGCTGGAGACGCTTATGAATACAAATGCAGACAAGTCTTCAATTAATATGGTGGATGCAGCAATATGTAAAGATTAAAACACCACTGTCAGATGGGATTTTGGCTATGATTTTTGGTGGGATGTTTGATATAGCAATCTAATTACTATGCACTTACTTTAAAAAGTCAGAAGATAAAAAAAATGATCATCTCTAGATATGCCAAGAAGGCATTCAATCAGCATCTTCTTAGAAAGCAAGTCTTATAAATAAATAAATAAATAAATAAATTAGGAGTGAATAAATACTTCTATAACATAATAAAGAATATTCAGTGAAAGTTAGCAGCAATACTACGTTTACTATTGAAGCATGGTAATCTTTTCCATTAGTGTTCTGTTTATAATAGTGCCAATTTTTTCTTCTTTCTTGTATCCTTCATACCTAGAAAACTTTTAACTATAATTGTTGATTCATAAATGAGTTATGGAATCCACAGTAGAGTAGAAAAGAGCCTGGTAATGGGTATTAGAGAACTACCCTCTTTGAATTATATATTTTGATCAGTCACTAAATAATTCTGGCTTATAAAGAGTTTTCTTTTTTGGGGGAGGGAGTAGTTACCAGGGATTGAACTCAGGGACACTCAATCAATGAGCCACATCTCCAGCCCTATTTTGATTTTAGAGACAGGGTCTCATTGAGTTGCTTAGTGCCTTGCCATTGCTGAGGCTGGCTTTGAACTCGAGATCCTCCTGTCTCAGCCTCCGGAGCTTCTGGGATTCCAGGCGTGCACCACTGTGCCTGGCTTATCACAGGCCTTCTTAAATCAGATATCTACTGTAGCATGTTTTTGAATTTACAAAGCAAAAACTTTTATGTTAGGGTTGGTTTCTGTATTAGTTTTGTTGAGATGGTCATAACGAAGTGTCCTAAATTGGGTAGCTTTAAAATTATAGATAATTATTGTTTCCCAAGTCAGGATGCAAGAAGTTTAAAAAGGTGTCAGCCGGCCCATCCTTCTCTGAAGGCTTGGGGAATCCTTCACTGCTCTTTCTGGTGTTTCGCTGACATCTTTGGAATTTCTTGGCGTGCAGCTGCATAACTTCAGTTTCTGCCTGTGTTGTCACATTTCATTTCTCCTGTGTGTCTCTTGTCTTCATGTGGCCATCTTTTAAGATGCTTATCATGCTAGAGAAGGAAGTCATCCATGGTAACTAATTATAACTGTAATGTTTCCAAGTAAGGTTGCATCCTCAGGTCATGGGGATTTGGACATCAGCATCTCTTTTTAAAGGGGGGTTTGCACAATTTAACCCATCACAACTCCCTATTGGATTTAATTGAGATAGTAGTTTTTAATGGGAAGGTAGAGAGAAGAGACAGGCAAAAAAGCCTGCTTTAAGAAGTTAACACATTGTATACATTTAAAAAAAAATTTTTAGATGTTGATTGACCTTGTATTTTATTCATTTATTTATATGTGGTGCTAGCAATTGAACCTGGTGCCTCACACATGCTAGGCAGGCACTCTACCACTAAGCCACAATCCCAGTCCCAAAATTTTATACATATTTCAATGGTTTATATCTCATGATGCCCAGAAATCTGTCTTAGAGAAAGGTAATTCAGGGGGATACAGCAAGGTGGGAAAGGTAGTCTGTTAAGTTGTTATCATAGATCCAGTCCTACTGAGGGTATGAGAGAGCTATTTGCAATTCAGAGATAAATTTTGAGAATCTTTGAGAGCTGAGAAGGGTCATACATTGAAGAATACAATTGGTGGGACTACTTGGAAGAGTTCAGAAGCAGAGCTTGGTCCATGAGAAGTAAGATCTTGTGGAAATGTAAGGAAAAGTCACTGTTGGCCAGAGGCCTGTAGTTTGGAATGGGCTCCTGCCATGATCCATGGGTGTAGGAAGGTGCCCAGGGAGTGGGAGGTGTCCAGGTGATACCAGGTAAGCATATTACTCTTCCAAAATAGAGAATTCCTGTGTTTGACATGCAGTGAAGGGAATGAGAGATTTTTGTTGTGACTCCATTGATTGAGGTCAGCTAGTGCTTTGGACGAGCAACTCAACTAGCCCTTTACTTCTTCCCGTAGGGAGGTGGGGATTATTGCAGGGACTAGCTTATGCATGTGGTGTGAACAAGGCTAGCACTTACTACAGGACTTTCATTTGATTTGCTTGATGCTGTTCTTTATACAGTTAGTACAGGAATATAATCTTGTGAACCATTCAAATAGTACTGGAGAATATGCAGTAAAATATTGGTGATCATATTATTGGATTCCTGTATCCTTTTCTTTTCCTCTAGTATAGGTCATGCAGGTTATTGGTAAGCATTTATACATGTAGTGATAGTGCACACTTCTTAGTTTTTCCCCTCATATATTGATCACTACTGACTTAATGTGTGAGATGTGTCACAATTTGAACACTTGTTCCCCTTCTGATTGTTTATATTGAAGCTTTTACATTGACAACATTAATGAATACCCAATGGGATGATTTCAAATGTGTTGCTTCATTTTTCCATTTCCCCAATTATAAGTGGAGGTAATTAATTTCATGTTTATTGACTCTTTGTAATTTTCTTGGGTATTAATGTTCATGTTTCTTGCCTAGAATTCTTTTGGATGGCCTTTTTTTCTTATTTATTTGCAGTGTTGAAAGTAAAATTCCCTGCTTTTATATTTATATATAAAACAGACATATATACACACACAGACATCTGTTTTGCTTATATTTTTCTTCTAAATTTTACATGTAGTTTTGCTTTTTATAACCTTTATTGTGCATAACTTTAATTTATGGATAGAAAAATATCTTTGTCCTCTCATTTAAAACCTCTGTATTTTGTGTCTCTATGAAGATTATTTTAGCCTAATGTTAAACAATTACATATTTTGGAGATATTTTTAGAATTTCTCTTGCTTTCTTGTTTTGGTCATTAATTCACCAGGACTTATTATTTTTGTGTGATGGTCTAATTTTTTCCCCCATATGAACCAATTACTGTCATCATCCTTTGCTGAACAATTACTTCTCACCTAGAGTAAGTTCTTAAGTAAACATGTATTATTCTTTGGACTCTATTCTAACTTATTGGTAACTAATGCCAAGAATAAGTTGTTTCATTTGTTATATCCTCTAGTTAATTTATGTTTTAAATGGTAAGTTTCCCATTATTTTAATTTGTTTCCTACACTTCTTGATTATTCCCATGTGTTTTATCTTTGATATGAACTTGATCAGAGACTTTTTAAAATCACATTAAATGTCTAGTTGGGGTTTTGATTGGCTTTTGAAACAACTTTCTATACTAAAAAGAGGTGAACTAATACTGTTTTATACTCTTAAATTTTCCCTTCCTGATACATATATTTGTACATTTCTTTCAATTTAAAAAAATTCCTTGTTTAAAAGTTTATAATTTTGTTCACAAAGGTTTTGCATATTTGAGGTTGATTTATTCTGTGTGTGTGTGTGTGAAAGAGAGAGAGAGAGAGAAAATTTTTGCAGATGTGAATTGCCCCCCTAATTATATTCTAAAGTAGTTATTCCCAATTGTCTGGATTCTACTTTTTCTAAATATGTGTGACTTCAAACTTTTGTCATGAATGTTCTATTATATATCTAATTTTCAGGTGAAGGTTTTCTTTCCTTGGAATTTTCCCAAATGTGCCTTATTCTTAACTCTCTTGAAGTCCTCTGCATATGCTATTTGTTCTGTCTGCAACACTCTCCCCCTTTCTTTCCTTTTCTGAACTCTCCCCCCAGTCCCCACCATTTTGACAATGCTAATCCTTTCTCAGCTTAAGTGACAGTTCTCTAGGGACATTTCTGAATACCTCTTTTAACTCTCAAGAGTTGGAAAATAGGTACTCATTCTGAGTCTCTCACCAAGCAACTAGTACTTGACTCTTATTAGTCTGGATCATATTTGAATTTGTGATACATTTTTTCCCTTAATTTTACTGTAGTCTCTTTAAGAACCATGGTTCTGGGGCTGGGGTTGTAGCTCAGTGGTAGAGGACTTGCATCTGTGAAACACTGTGAGGGCTGGACTCGCAGCACCACATATAAACAAACAAATAATAAATAAATAAAAATAAAGGTCCATCAACAACTAAAAAAATATTTAGGGAAAAAAGAAGAACTGTGATGCTTAGATACCATTTTGTCCCCAGGACTTAGCACAATGCCAGGCACAAGGACTTTAAGCTCTGTACTTGTTGATTAATGAAATAATTAATTTATAAACTAATGAGTTAAACTGTGTGCATATTGATAATCTAATGGATCAATTAATGAGTTGATTAATGAACAAGCTAATGAATGTAAGTCAACAAAGTTTAAATTTATTCATTCCATGTCCACAAACTGTCCATATTTGTTGGCTCCTGTCCATTTTACCCATGTGATCCACTGCTTTCCTAGTTTGTGTTGCTATCTCTGGTCACTTAGCTGATTCTCCATGTTGACTGATTCAAGAGCTTTTTCCCATCATATGAGCACTGAAAACAATCACTATCCACATAGGGTAAGAATAGTGAAATTTTCCCCCAGAGTCCTTGGCTGTGGTATACATACTGATGTGGACTAAAGATTTGGTAATATATCCTCACAAACTTCAGTGTCAATTCTTGTGTTCTTTTTTCCTTCTTCCCACCAAACCCTGGAAATATTTTCTTTATTATGAACATATTGAAAATAAATCTGTTTTTCAGAATTGGTAAGAATTTAATGGATACATTACTTAAACAGACAACCAGCCAAGTGGTATTTCAATGGAACAAATTCTAGTAGTTCCATTTGTTAATAAGATATAAAGCATATCCTCATATTCTGAATTATTGGGAATATTAATATATTTCATAGTTCTTGAAATATCAATAGTCCTTTAAGTTCCACTTGAATTATAATTGGCTGTACAGTTGACTTTGTTCTTGGAAACATATTGTTCAAATTCATTCTTTAGTAATTTTCAATGCTAATTTGTAGCATTACTGTAATATTAAATATCCTTATAGGACAAATAAATCTGATAAGAATATATGTCTAAACTTTATGGAGAAAATTTTTGAAGGTAAAAATTAGAGATTATTTGAAACTAGGGCAAATTAACCAGGCTTAGTGATTTCATCAGCTAGATATGCATTTGTGCACATAAATTCTTGAATATATTTTAGCATTAAATTATCCATTCTTGAGTTTTGGCCAATACATACTAGATTCAAGAAATTTAGCCTGTCAAAATGCCAGACATGGATTTAGGCAAACAAATTACTATATAATGACCTGGATGTCTACAGGATGGTAAAGGGGAAATCAGAAATGATTTTATGGAGAATCCAGAGTTAAATATACATTTGGGTCAGTTAAAAAAAACAGTCAGCATATGATGAAGCCTTTTCCATTTCAGTTTTTATGGAATTAATAATCACACATGATTATTAATTAGAATTACAAATCATATATAACATGAAAATTCATCTTGTACCATTCTGTGGTATTCAGTAAGTTTCTGTAAGTGGTCTGCAGGATTAAGTTGGATTTGTTCAGATGCTTGGTACTTAGTTGCTTGGAGAATCAGTCTATAAGAGACCTGCTTATATAAATAAAAATACAATAAGGCTGAGACAGTGCCTGTGTGCCTATGTTTTCATAGAATTTCCCTCATTATATTGCCACAGGTACTATAAAGATTCAAGGTACAAGTAAGTCTGTAGGAATGACAAGGTTGTTTGATGAACATAGGCAAACCAGGAGTACTGGATGAATCAATTTATAATGGCATGAATCTAAGACATCCTGATGCTGTGAAACCCCTGGGAAAACTCCTTCTTCCCAGGAAAGTGCTGGAATAAGTGCTCTTGTTATTTGCCTCTGCAAGTCTTCGCCCCACCCTCAAGTACTGGAGATTGCATCCACCACCTCACATGTTGTCGGGAATTTTTTTTTTTTATTTATTTTTTTGGTACTGGGGATTGAACCCAGGGGCACTCCACCACTGAGCCACATCCCCAGCCCTATTTTGTATTTTATTTAGAGACAGGGTCTCACTGAGTTGCTCAAGGCCCCGCTAAGTTGCCGAGGTTGACTTTGAACTCGTGATCCTCCTGCCTCAGCCTCCCAAGTGCTGGGATTACAGGCGTGCGCCACCGCCCGGCGCCTCACATGTTCTATGGAAGCAATGAACTGAGATCCTTCTGCCTCAGCCTTCCAAGTAGTTGGAATTGCAGGTATGAGCCACTGCACTCAACTTATTTCAGTATATCTTTTGCAGAGCTTTCTGTCTCAGTGTCTCCTCTTCATGCATAGTTTCACATGTTCTGCCCATTTTTTGTGTTAATAAGGTCAGGCAAAGTATTACTTCGTATCCACTAGTTACAGAGCCATCTTCTTCCACTGTTATTTTGCACATCTGCTCTCTAATTTATTGTGAGTTGATTTTAGATGAACTCAACAAGAAAACTTCCCGCTACTCTAAAATCCCTTATTCTTGTAACAATTATTTCAAACATCACTAGTTTTCAGAGTTCTGAGAAAGAATGAGCTGCTATGAGTGGGTTCAGTCAATACCCATTATGGTTTTTATTTACACATATGAGCGTATTCACATGTTGGAAATAAGAATCTGTTCATTTATCCAGCATATACTAAGTGCCTCCAGAATGACAGTCATTGAATTAGAAGCTGGGAATAAGCTCACAAAGAAAATGTAGTTCTTTTTGGGTGTTGTGGTGAACATTGGTAATCGCAAGCTCTTGAGAGGTTGAAGCAGTAGGATCCCACATTTGAGGCCAGTCTCTTGGCAATTTAGCAAGATCCTATATCCAAATTAAAAAAAAAAAAAATTGTGGGGCTAAGAATATAGCTTCATGATAGAGCACCTGCCTACCACATGCAAGCCTTGAGTTCAATCCTCAGTACTGCAAAATAGTACAAAACAAAACATAATATGTTAAAAGAGAGAAAAACAGAGACAGAGACAAAGAGAAGATGCAGTTCTCGCTCTCAAGTAGTTTGAAGTCTGGATTTTAAAATACGATGTTACATAATAAAATGACATCTTTTCTAAGTGAAATGATGGTATTTTTGTAAGAAGGTAGGTCAAGAGTCTTAGCCTAGAAAAAAGAAGGGGAAAAAAAAGGGGGTCACACCAGAAAGACAAGTGAGTAAGGTTGTTTGGGGGGGGAATTGTTCAGTTTGGGTGACTTAGTTCTGTAGCTCATGAGAGCTTCTGGAACTAGAGGGTGTAGATTTTTGTGGCATAATTACATAATTATAAACATTAAAACTGACTGTGTGTGTGTGTGTGTGTGTGTGAGAGAGAGAGAGAGAGAGAGAGAGAGAGAGAAAGAGAGAGAAAAAGAGGATAAAGGAGAGAAGGATCATGGGTGGAACCCTGGAGATTACCAATATTTATGGAGCTTAGTAGAGAAAGTACAATATAAAGTTTGTGCAAGGAAAAGGATAAAGAACTGTGTACATTTGTGTGTGCATGCATGCATGCTCACACATGTGTGTGATGTTATTGGAGCTATTGGATTGGACAGTAAGAGGGGAGAAAATGAGCTAAAGATCAGGTACTAGAAAAGTTAAGTATTTCTACATGTTTTTTATTGCCCCATAGAGAAAAAATAGTGGCATCAATCCTGAGCCTGGAGAGTTGGAAATATTTACTTCTGCATATAATATTCAGAGAACAGCATTTTGTGATCAGAAAGCAAAAGGATGTACCAGAGAAGGTATTAATCTTATGAAATACATGGACACAATGACCAAAGAACTGACATCCACACTAGAAGCTCCTTGGCAGCTGGGGATGTAAATTATTTATGTTTTTATTTCTAGCACATAGTGAAATCCTTGGCACTTCTTTTGTGTTCAGCCAAATGCTTTTGAATGGAACTGATCAAACAACTTATTGCACCATCGTTCATTTTGCAGCAGTGGAAACTATGCATTGTAGCTTTGGTGTCTAGGATTGCCTGCTGAACTGTTAAGCCTTGGCTGTCCCAGCCAACCCCAAAGTAAAATGGGGGACATCACAGTCCTTTTAAAAATTGGAGCCTGGCAAGAGAATGAAAGAGCCTGAGTCATTCCTGGGCTCATTTGTACTATAGGTTTCCTCTTACAAATGTAGTTGCACAATGGCACTATGTAGGTCATGGTGTTCCCGATAGAAATATTCTTTCAATACTAGCTGTATAGACTGAGTTAAACTACTTTCCATGTTGGAAACAGCCATGAAAGGCATTTTTTTTTTCTGAAATCTCATTAAAAGGCCTTTAATTTTACAGTCATTTTCATCCAGAACACTGTAGGTAAAATTGAGGACGTGTATTAGGAAGCCCATAAAGAGGTTTATAAAGAAGTTCATAATCACATCCTGCTTTAATGCTTCTTGTTTGATTTAACTTTAAAATTGAGTGAAAGTTGCTTAAATGGCCGGAAGCTTTTTTGTTGTTGTTATTCCTAAAATTATGTTTGTGTGGAAAGAGCAGGCTGATGTGCAGCAGAATTTCAAGTGAATTAATTTCTGTTTTCTCAGAAGGAGACTTTGCATTATATAAAAAGTGTCTTTCTTTCTCCACTCCTGAAGAAAAATGAACAGATGTAAATTTCTTATTTGTGTAGTTCCAATCAGTACTCTGCAGATTTCCAATTACTGTGACTTAAGAATTATTTTCTAGACACACCAGGAATTATAGTAATATTGTCTTCCCCTTAATTTATTTTCTCTGTAATAGAAAATCTAACTATGATTTTGCCTATAAGATGGAAACTTCCTTAAAATATAATTGAAGTCTGAGGACATTTGGATATTTAGAGATAGGAATTTTAAAAAATTAGTATGACATCTGTTGCTTTTTTATCTTTTATGTTATTCATGCAAAATAATATATTATTTCTGTGGCTAAATTACATATCATATCCCTAATTCCTTTCAATTATTTACTTCAACATTCCCCTTATTCAGATTAAGTCCTCCAAGCCAACCACATTTATTTATTTATTTTTATATATTTCTTATTGATGGATCATAATTATATTTAATAATGGCATTTGCTATTATACTCTCATACATGCACACAATATAACAATGTAGTTTGGTAAATTTTGATACCCAGTACCTTTCACTTCCCTCCTCGTCCTATGGTCACTTCATCTACTCTGCAAGTCTATCCTCTGTTTTCAAAACCCTCCCACCCACTCCACTGTCCTTTCCTCTCCAGCTTCCACATAAGAGAAAACATATGACCTTTGACTTACTTTCTTGTTTCTTTTTTTTTTTTTTTTGGAGTATGAGTTATTCTAATTAGGATCCCATTCTTGTGGTTGTACATGATTAGAAGTTTCACTGATCATTTCCCCCCAACTCCCTTATTGTGTATTAGCATTCAGAGAGAACATTTGTTTTTTTGGGACTGGTTTAATCCACTTAGCATGATAGTCTCCAGTTCCATCCATTTACCGGCAAATGCCATAATTCCATTCTTCTTTATAGCTGAGTAATTCCATTGTGTATACATACCACATTTTCTTTATCCATTCATCTGTTGACTTTCCAAGTTTGGCTTATCTTGCTTAACATTTTGCTCTCAAATTCCATCCATTTTCTTGCTAATGGCATAATTCCATTCTTCTTTATGACTGAATAAAACTCCATATGTATGCATAATACATTTTCTTTATTCATTTATCTACCTGCAGACACCATGCTAGTTCCATAATTTAACTATGGTAAGCTTTATTGCTGTAAACATGTGGGTACCTGTATCACTATAATATACTGACTTTACGATACCTAGGAGCAGTATACTGGGGTCCTGTGATAGGTCCATTAGTAGTCTTTTAAGCAGTCTACATGCTGATTTCCATAGTGATCGTATGTATTTACAATCCTACCAACAGTATATAAGTGTTCCTTTTTCCTCACATCCTTTCCAGCATTTCTTATTTGTTTGTTTTTTGTTGTTGTTCTGGGTGGTGGTGGTGGTAGTCCTGGGAATTGAATCCAGGGATGCTCTACTGCTGAATTACGTTCTCACCTCTTCTTATTTTATTTTAAGATGGGGTTTCACTATGTTGTCAAGACTGACCTTGAACTTGTGATCCTCCAGCCTCATTCTCCTGAGATGCTGGAATTGAACCTGTGGGGCACCATGCCTGGCTATTTATATTCTTGATGGCCTCCATTCTAACTGGAGTGAGATGAAATCTCAGTGTCATTTTGATTTCAATTTTCCTAAAAGTATTAAACATTTTTTGTATATTTATTGGCCATTTGTAGTTTTCTCCTTTTGAGAATTGCCTGTTTAATCCATTTGCCCATATTGATTTTTTTGTTTGTAAGCTTTTTATGCTTTATAATATATTCTGCATATCAATTCTCTGTCAGAAGAGTAATTGGCAAAAATTTTCTCCTATTCTGCAATTTCTGTCTTCACATTCTTTTTTCCTTTGCTATGTAGAAGATTTTTATTTTGGTACCACACCATTTATTACTTCTTAGTATGATTTCCTGAATTTTCGGTGTTCTGTTGAGGAAGGTATTGCCTGCACCTATACGTTGAAGTGTTGACCTTTGTTTAATTTGAGCATTTGCAAAACTTCTGGTCTAATTCTTAGGTCTTTGATCCATTTTGAGTTGCCTGTTGTGCAGCATGAGAGATAGGAATGTAGTTTCTTTCTTCTTCATATCGATACCTAGTTTTGCCAGCACCATTTAAAAAAAAAAAAAAAACACACGTTTTTGGTGCTTTTGAAAAGGCTCTAATGAGTGTATCTGTGGGTTTGCTCTGTGTCTTCTGTTCTACTCTGTGTGTCTGTTTTTATGCCAGTATCATACTGGTTTTGTACTGTAGTGTAGTTAGAGGTTGGTTATTATGATGCCTCCAGCATTGCCATTTTTTATCTTTGAGTCTCTTCAGCTATTTCGAGTTGCTTATTTTTCCATATGAATTTTGGGACTGTCTTTTCTACTTCTGTGAATAATGTCATTAAAATATAAGGGAGATTACATTGAATCTGTAGATTCCTTTGCATAATATGGCCATTTAAACAATATTAATTCTGTCTATCCAAGGACATGGGAAATCTTTCCACATCTAGTATCTTCTTCAATTTCTTCAGTGCTCTATAATCTTTATTGTAGATGTCTTTGACCTCCTCATATAGATTTATTCCTAGGGTTTCTTTTTTTTTAGGCTTTTATGAATGGAATTGTTTCTTGATTTCTTTTTCAGAAAAAAGAAAATGTCAGTGTATAGGAAAGCCATTGATTTTTACATGCTGATTTTATATCCTGCTACTTTGTTGAATTTGTTTGTTAGCTCTACGTGTCTTCCGGTGTAACTTTTTGGACCTTCCTTACTATAGGATCACATCGTCTGTAAACAGTGACAATTTGACTTCTTCCTTTCCTATTTGTATCCCTTTTATTTCTTTCTCTTGCCTGATTGATCTGGCTAAAATGTCAAATACTATATTAAATATAGGAGTGGCAATGGTGGACATCTTGTCCTATTCCTGATTTAGAGGAACTACTTTCCATTACCCCCCATTCACTACTATGTTGATTTGGGGTTTGAAGCCAACTCTATTTAAATTGCAACCTCTGCTACTCACACACTCCAATTAACCTTTTTTTCTTTTCTCAAATATCTGTCACTTTCTATGAACTATATATTTTACTGTCTAAAATTATCAATAATGATATTAAAAGTAAACATATGGGCTAAGGTTGTGACTCAGTGGTAGAGCACTTGCCTCTCATGTGTGAGGCACTGGGTTCGATTCTCAGCACCACAAATAAAGAAATGAATAAAATAAAAGTCCATCAACAACTAAAAAAAAATTAAAAAATAAAAGTAAACATATATTTATAGTTTATTTTGTATATTGTTGATGTCAGGGGTAGGGATGTAGCTCAGTAGTAGAGTGCATGCTTAGCTTACTATGTGAGAGGTCCTGAGTTCAATTCCAGTACCACGTGGCCTCACACATACTATACAAACCAAAAACCTGGGAAAAACTTAAGATTAATAAAAGTATTGTTTTTGTATATAGCTAATGAGCATAGAATACTGCTTAGCATATATATGTGCTCAGTAAATGTTGCATGAATACTTATATATACTGCCCATGAATTAGGTATATCCATTTTCCTTGAACAGCTCTAGTGTGAAGGGTGTACCGTGTATTACTTTAGAAAATTTTCTTTCCTCTTTATCCTTCTTCCCCTCTCCCTCCCTCTTCCCCTGCCCCACCCCCCATTCCTTTGCAGAATCAAACTTCACCTAAGGCTGTCCTTTTTGCTTCACACCTTAGATCCCTCATGCCACTTTGTCTCCAGGTCTCTGTTGTTAGAGATGATTAGCCCAGAGTGTCACGTGATATGGGGTTTGGAAGTTATCCCATCTTACCTTTCTGATAATAAGGAAAACTGTGAGGAAATGCCCAACAATCATCTGAAGAAGGAGAACCAGAGCTGGTCTGGTTGTTATAACCACATCTTCTCATCAGACTCAGAAGGTAGCAGGCAGGCACATTCTTAGACAACAGAAATTCCAACCTAAGGAAATAAACCAGGTTGCCCTGAGGCCTAAAGGGAGATTGGCCTTTAACTCCATTTATATTCTATAAAGAGCCTTTTAAAAAATGAGTATGTGTTTGTGTGGGTTCCCTGTACATTTGTTTATTGGAAAAAATATTTAAAGTTTCAAATAATCCAGCTGTAACAGTGGCTGTCAGTCTTGGGTACAAAGTGTCTCCTTAAACTTCAGAGACTATAACTTTAATTAAAAGCAACAATTGATGGCTTCAGAAAGACAAGCAACTTGCCAATTGTTAGGTCCTGTTTTTGTTTTTGTTTTTTAAGTGAAGGGCAATCCTCCTTGCTGAGAAGTCTCTCTGGGGCAAGGCCAATGCCTTATAAAACACGAATTAGAATGAACAGTAAGGAAAAGAGATTAAATAAGCACTCCTGAAAGTGTCCACCAGTTTTCTCTATTTGGCACCTTTGCACCAGCTTTCTACCATCCTATCTGCATCTCTCAGCTCTTTTATTATTTCCCACATTAGCTACCATTTTGTCCCCTGTTCCCACCACCAGGACCTGTAAAGTGATGACTATGCTCATGGATTGATCCTTGCTCTCTTGAACCTCGAAGTTGTGTGAAGGAACACCCTCCCTGTGTCAAAATTAAACAAGAAAGTACAGTTTTAGAAACAATTTTATAAATGATGTTTTCCTTCTGTTCTTTAAATACCTCAGAAGAAGTGTGTGAATGAACAGTTTCTAGGTGAAAAAATCTGTTCCAAGCAAAAAGAGATAGACTCTGACTTTCATTTTTGGAACTTATCTTGCTTGTTCTTAAGTTAGAAACTGCTTGCATGACCTAACACCTATTCCTGCTGGTCTGTGAGACACATGATACCTTTTCCCCTTTTATAATTTATTGCTTCAACTGCAGATTTTGTTAGAGCACTGCTGTTAAGGGACAAAGAAAACACCCACTTTGTTGAACATTTATGTTTAAAGTGAGTACATTGCACTAAATCACTGTACACCCATAGGGATATCTCTAACCCAAATTACAACCATATCTGTGATGGAATCAGGCCCCGAAGCTTGCTTTTCTTTTGCAATATTTTTTTCAGTGTGTTGATTCCCAGCACAGTTTTTTCCACCCTGCCTGAAACAAACTCCTTTAAGTGTCTTGCTATGGTCTTCCACATGATTATGCTATACCAAAGTATCCTTGACCCAGTGTCATGTTGGCTTTTGGAATAATTAATCTTTTCTGCGAGTCGTTAAATATCATAATGGCAATTTTAGAGTATATTTTGAATAACTGAATTAAAAAAACAACCAACTAATTACATTGAGTTTTATCGAGCAGGCCAGGCTTTGGCCTCCACCCAAGGGGTTCCTATTTTGTGATTGTACACCATCCAACTGATAAGTGTTTTTCCTTCAAGAAATCACAGGATGAGACTTACATATTAGATAGCCTCTGTAGGTAGCAAGGAGCAAGTTACAGATCTCTGTGACGTTTAAATTAAGTCATTGGCGGTTAGTGCTTTTAATTTGCGTTAGATGCTTTTCAGTTCTTTAACATTGTTTGTTTTAGAACTCAGAAGTTTCCTAGAGGACAAAGAAAATATTTGAAAGAAATTTGACTGTGATCCCAGAAAATATATATAGGTTTACCAGAATAGTATTTGTTTTCATGGGGAAGAGAGGAATGGGGAAGAAGGAAAAGTTTCCTTTTATAAAAATTTAATTCTCTGGCACCATTGTGCCTTGGAGGCAGTTTAGTGGAATACTTCAGAATATAGGCTTTGGCATTGTACAGACTTGGGTTCAAATCATCCATTTATTGGTCCTGTGACTGACCTTGGGCAACTTGCTTAATCCTTCTTCCTCATCTGCTAAATTTGGTTATGTTTGTGTTATTGTGAAAGGATTAAATAAAATATGTCTAGAAATGAAATAATTATAAAAGCGGAAAAGTTTGTTAGGTGTTTATTTTATTCTCTTTCTAAATATTCCCTGGCTTTGTCTTTGTGGAGATATGCCTAGATTCACTAGTAAATATTTCCATGAGAAGAAGTGAGTCGGGTATCCAGTAGTCACCCAACAAAAATCCTTTATGAGTATATTGGTTACAGATTTTTTTGGTAAAAATAGAAGTTGATTGACTTTAAGGGATGCAGTTTATCCACACTTGAAACAAATAAAAAATTTTTCCCTATTGTGAAGAGCAAGTATAATAAGGTAGGAGAAATTTGTTAACACAAATAATGAAGAAGCCCTGAACATATGAACCAGAGAAAGAAGGCAATTAAAATGCCTAACCTGTGAACAGGAATACATTCCCAATAAACCAGTAAGGGATAATGGAAAATCAATTTGCTTTGAAGCCTGATGGCTGAATTTGAATCTTACCTTGAGTCTTACTGGCTGTGTTAGCATGGGCTAGTTTTCTTCTCTCTCCCCTGTTTTCGTATCTTTTCATTAGAGTTTGATTTCTATTGATAATTATAAGAATGGAAAAAATCAATATGGAAAAGTTACTATCATGAAGATATCCATTATTAATTCTCCTTCTAGGTTTCTGTGGAGTACTGTCTTTTAACTAGGGAAATATATTCACACCTATTATTATTTTTGACATGTAGGGGAAAATATAGCCTTAATGTATTTGGAAGTAGGAATAAAATTATGCATATATTAATATGCAGTATAGTTCTGTGAATCCTCCATCCACCAGTAATTAGCTATACTAAGTTGTTTAACTTGCCTTCTGATCTTTGGGCTTCTATTTTTAAATGAGTATGATACCTTTATGGGTTTATCATGAGAATTTACGAAGTGAGCAATCCTTAAGAATCTTACTCAGAACCTGAACAGAAATGTGCTGCTAGAGAATATAAAGACTTATTTATATCTTCCTCCAGATTCTACCTCAAAAGAATTTACTTGTAGTAAGTGTTCCATTTAATTGAGAATTCATAGATTTTTTAAAGACATCCTGTAGCAAGATATATTTGTCTTTTTTAGACCATAAGGAAAAGCTGATAAAATTTATTTTAAAAGCTTTGACTTGTTCTTTTTTCACTGTAATATTAATTGGCAGGATTTTTACATTTGAAATATATTAATTTTGATTGGATGCCTATTGCTTCACCTTTGACGGTTTGTAATAAAAATATAACTTCTTTACGAAATAGGATGGCATCATTGTACTTTATTTAGTTGTCAAAGTCTAAACAAAATCCAATTTTGAACAAATAAACAGGTCTGTGTCAAGAGGAAGATAGCAGAGGGAAAGCTTAAATGTATTTCTGAAAACTCCTTGGCAGTTTTGTGACATTTAGAAGTGACACACTTTGAAAGAGGCTTCAGCTTTGGAAAACTCTGTAATAGAATCATGTGTCCTCATCTGTCTAGTTCCTGTGACATGGTGAATTTTTTCCCCATTTCCCTTTTATTCTTCATGCAATAAAAGTATGGAATGGAACAATGCACTCATTAATCTGTTCAGTGGAATTTAGCCTTTACAAAAACAGCAGGTCTTTTAATTTTGCTCACAATACTCAGAGTATACATATCATCACATGCCATGACTTACCAGTAGTTTATAGTAAGTTTCCAATTAAATGCTTTCTGTAGGAAACATATTTAGTATTATTATAATAAATGGAAGTTATTTGTTTTAATTTAAAAGTCATTTATATTACTTCATTTTTAGTACTTTTTTCCCCAAAAACAATCTTCATAAAGATGTCATTTTTACCATCTTTAAAATTGTTCAATTAAGTGAAAGAAAGGGAGGAAAAGAGCAGTTCATTTGAGAAATAAATAAATAAATAAGTGTAAGGAGAATCCTTTTGCCTGGCCTGCAAATAGTCTATTATTCTGAGATGAATGGAAGGCCATACAAGGCTTTGCAAGACCAGAAAACACAACTTTATATTTGATATGTCTCTTGGAGCTCAGATCTGATGACTTATATCTCTTTTTTCTTAAATGAAAATCCTGCTTATTTCTTTTCCACTTGAAAATTCTTGTGAGTTCCATCTTTCTAGTATGTGAACATTGAGAGAATTAATAAACATTTTTTTTAAATACCATTAATGTCATTACTCCTTTCGGCAAAGAGTAATAACTCTGACCACCCTGATGTCTAAGAGCTTAATTTAGGAGTTCCAATTTCATGCACCCATTACACTCTTAAATTATATAATTTTAATTAAATATTTTAATTCCATATTTTATACTTAGCAGTTGCCTAGTCTGGTTATCACTCAAAACCAGACAGCTCATACTCTGTATTCACTTAAATATAATTAAAAGAAAATTTCCTTAAAATTATCTGAGAGCGAAATTTGATATTACATATTTGGTGGCTTTATATATTTTAAAACACAGAAAAACAATGCATATGGAATTTTATCAGTTGGGAAGAGTTGGTTGGCAAATGATAGGAAACTGAAAATAATAGGAGCTTTAACTAGTTATAGGTGTGCAGTCCCACGTTGCTAGTTCAGATTCATGAAGAGCTTGGTTTTGTGGGCTTATTTTAGCTTACCCTCCAGCATCCTCTATGCAGGACTTCTACCTTATAGCCAGCAGGCAAGAGAAAAGGTTAAGGAGTACATACTCATCTTCTTTAAGGACAATTCCAAGAGCTGCTTAGGATATTTACACTTTCATCTCACTGGACAGTTTTAGATACATGATGGAACCTTGCTACATGATTGTCATGGTTCTTTATACATAATCAATAATTAACACAGTGGCTCATGCATATTAGGTACACAATTTCTAAACTCTTGTGTCACATTAAGCCTTAGAATTACTATAATTTCAAGAATTAAGTAATGACTACTTAATTCAAGTAGTATTAACTCATTAACTTTGCTTATAGTCTCTGTATTAAAAAAGGACTTTGAGTTTGATCTCAATAATTGCTTCTGTAGTCACTTGAAAATGTTCCCAGGTGCCTATTTCACCAAGCAAGATATGGTAGCATTTGTGTTTTATGAGTGTGCCATGCTATTAATTATCACTTCTAATTTATATTAAACATTAATTTTTCCCAGTGTCTTATTGTAAATATTGCCTAAAACTAAGCATAAATTTTGGGGAAAAAAAGCAGAGGAAATGTATCTGTAGTACCATTTCACAGTTAAAATATACAAAATCTCACTTGAAGTCATTAGCAAAATGAGCAGGTTTGAAAACAATGAATGTAAAGTTCAAATATGACTCTAACTTGTTTCAATTAATTTCTGTTGGGAAGTTTTACATGTATAAGGAACTTGAGCACCCACAGATTTGGGCCTCTGAGAGGGGTCCTGAAACCAATCCCCCACAGACACTGAGGAAAGATAATAATTGTACATATGTAATGTTTTGATACATATACACATTGTGGAATGATGTAACAGTTCTATGCAAAAATTGATCTTATTTATAAAGAGGTACTGACAGTTTGTTCAGGGATAAGGAAGGACATACTTTCTCAATTTGTAGAAAATTTTGCTTTTTGTTTGCAACTCCTTTCTCTTGACAACAGTCAGTAGAAAGGATAGGTTGGAATTTTGTTAAAAAATAATGTGACTTCTTTAGTTTGCTTTCTATATTCACTAAATATACACATGCATGATTGATAGGGATATAAAGATCTTATTTTCTAAAGAAATGCATTGCAGTTAGTTCATATGAAATGCTAATCACAGTTTCTCAATTTCAGTGCTGTTGAGAGTTTGGACCAGTTTATTCTTTGGTGAGGTGAGAACATGGGAGCAGCTGTTCTGTTCCTTGTAAGATGTTTAACAGTGTCCCTGTCCTTAACCCCAGAGATGCCAGTGGCATCCTCCCAGTTGTGACAATAGAGATGTCTCCAGATTTGCCAAATACTCTGCGGAGTGAGAAGTCACTTCTCACCTTGATTGAGAACCACTGTACTAAATAAATATACTCCTTGAGTCTGTGTCAATGTTTAGAATCCACTAGAGATTTGCATTCCTGTTTAAATTTAATTTTGCATTTAACTCTGTCCAACCAACAGTTAACATGAGTTTAACTGGTTTTCATTAATCAAGTATCTGGATTGTTGTTTTTTAAAAACCATCTTAGACAAATGGTTGAGGGAGATTGAAGAAAAGATATGCTTTCTCAGAGAAAAGAAATTCTATGCACAGGATGGTAATTTCGAGAACAATCAATCAAAATCAGAAAAAAAAAATTCTAAAAGGACTTAAGGGAGAGCATTTTGTTAATTTTTCTTGAAGTGAAAGTCTAGAATTTAGGTGTTAAGATGAATAGAAGTAGCTCATATGTTTACATATATATATGTATATATTTTTTTTCTCTCAACTAAGACAAGTCTTTATTCTTCCACTTTCCCAGTTTTAGTCGTCTTTACTGGCAGTTGGTTAAGTGAGTGTTATGAAAGACAAATCACTGGAGAAATATGAAAAATAAAATTTTCCTTAAACAATCTATATAGTGTATTTTCCTACATACACAGTTATCTAAATTAATCCTATCACTTACAATTTAGAGATCAGAAAGATATTTTTGTTCCAATTTTTCCCCAAGGGGCACTGTGATGTCACATTAATATATACTCTTTGCATACTATGGGTGAAATTATTTCTAACCAGATTCTGGCTTGATCGTCTATGAAAATGTGTCCTTGTTTTTAATATCTAAAGAAACCAGAAGAGTTTATTGCCATGATCAACATCCAAACAAATTATTTTATCAGTTTATATTTTTTGGGGGGTTTTTGGGTTTTTTTTGGTACTGGGGATTGAACCCAGGGGCACTCCACCACTGAGCCACATCCCCAGTCCTAGTTTGTATTTTATTTAGAGACAGGGTCTCACTGAGTTGCTTAGGGCCTTGCTAAGTTGCTGAGGCTGGCTTTGAACTTGCGATCCTCCTGCCTCAGCCTCCCAACTGCTGGGATTACAGGCATGCGCCACCGCGCCCAGCTATTCTTATTAGTTTAAACAGCCATAGAAAAAAGCCTTTGCTATGAATCAACTAAAATGCAGGTCCTAAATTACAGCCAGACTGTTGGGCTTGGATTTGGATATACTTCTTAACACTAAATGTGTGACCTTTTGCCTATTATTTCATTTTTCTTTGCCCAGAATTCATCATCTATAAAATCAAGCCAGTAATAATGACCTGCCTCTTATAAGATTACTGTTGAGTTATAAATGATATGTATAAACTACTTGACATATTGTAACTACTGAATATGTTTAGCTGCTATAGTATTATTATCACTATTAGTATTGAAATGTAGATTTCTATTTATCATATCTTCAGTGTAATAAGGAGTAGGTTCTATCAATGCAGAAACAGCAGTGACAGAAGCCTAGTGGAAACAGTGCTAGGATGAACCCAAGTTCATCCCAAACTTCCAACATGACACTGGATTCCTTTTCAGTGTATTAAGAAAAGATATTGTTCTACAAAATTTGAGAGTTGTAAAGCAAAAGGAAGCATAACTTAGTGCATGCATATCTAGAATTTGATTATTTTAGCTCTTCTCTTTCCTCTAGATAGGGCATGGAATTTAGTATCAGAAAATGTTCTAGTTTTGGCTTTGTCTCTTTTTAACTATAAAAGCTAGAAAGCTAGAGTTAGTTAATTCTTTGAAGTTCTGTTACATCCATGTGATGTGGGGCTGATGACAACACTTTTAATGCTGTCACATTACCTTTGCCAATGTCACTTGGGCTATGTGAACCTGCCCTTGTCTACTCCTGGGCTGAGGCAATGTTGGTCCACCATCCTCTACTGTAGCAATTTTCCACACCAGGAAATTCATCTTTCCTGGTGTCCATGGGTGATCACATCTCTTTCTTGTTCACATTTGTGGCATACAATGTACCAATTCAATCCTTACCCGTGAGAAATCAGTCACCATAGCCTTCTACCTTGGACTCACTTCATTGATAACTTTATTCAGATTATATAGGTAGATACTCTGTACTTCATACTCTGTACCACATTTTATGTAATCCTGGAAACTTGCCTGCTGCATTGCTGCGTTTGACTAGGGTTCTCCCAAGAACAAGGCAGGCATGACAGGATTCTCTAGGTATGGTTATAATACTATTTATTACTTCCTCTTCTGTGTCTTTTTATGAATTGGAAAGTGACAGAATATAATATGTCAGCACTGGGCACCTCATGGGGCTACTACATTAGTTTTCAGGGTTTATAGACTTTAGGCACATTGTCAGAGATCTGTGCCTATTCCTTTCATGTTCGGTTCATCTAGACTAATAGCGTATTTGCCCTTTAGAAATGTAATTATGTGGAGACTAATTAGTGGACTATTGCAATTATTCAGGTGGCAGAAAAGATAAAAGGGCTCTGACAAAGCCATAAAGATGAACCTTGAGGGACAGAGTGAGGAGCCTTAGAAAATAAGGATCAGTGGGCTTCAGAGACTTTGCAAAACACATAATTGTTCAAAAAGTGAAGAATCAAGATTGATAATCAGGTTTCTGATGAAAGCAATTGAAGTAATGATGGTGTTAATTACCGAGGAGATTTTTCTTCTTTTATTTCATTTATTTGTTTACTTATTTGTTTTTGAGTGATAGATCCTGTTCAATTTTTGAATGTGTTGACTTTGAAATTCCAGTGAGCTCCTAGATTGTCTTGGCTCAGTCAGCTGTTGCAAACAGATCTGGATGTCAGGAGAGAGTCCATTTCTTCAGCACAGGGAGCATGAGCTACATAGATGAGCCACATTTGTGCATGATGTCATGCAGAGACTATTTTCTAGAGAAGAGATGGACAAAATCCTGTGAAACGCAGCTTCCTTTCAAGGAGTATAAAAGTGAAGTGGCACTTTTTTCCTCATTCTGCACAGAATGGGATTAAAAAATGGAATAGACTGAAGGAGACTGTGGTCTCCCAAAACCAAGGAAATAGAATCCAGGATGGAAGATGAATTCTACAGTCTCACTTGCTATAGTTGAGTGGGCAGCTCTCATAAATCCACTGTTTTTGGGGTTTGATAATTAGTAGAAATTTGATGTGAGATTTCAGGAGGAATTCTGGGAATAGAGCCTAAACTGGATTTAAGGGTTAAATGGGATTTGGTGTATTAGATAGATGTACCACAGACCACTTTTAAAGGAAATCTGACTTTACAGGGAAAGATAAGCAGTAGAGGAATAAGCAGATGAATTAACATTTTAGAATGTTTCTTCCCCCTTATGCTAAGAGTCTCATGAACTCTTTCATAGCTTTAAGAGAAAGGAAGCTGTAATGGGGAAGTATATTAAGGTATTGGACAAATAGGAGCTCATTGGTAAACTTTATTCATAAAGAAAACCAGAAAAAATTGAAAGAAATATTTGGATGCTATTTCTTCTCTGGTGCCATTAGCCTTCTACCAAAGGAGAAGAGCCTTTTTATCTGAATTTGAAAGGAAGTAATAAAGACAAAACTACAGATCTTAGCTTCATTAACTGAAAAACATTATGTTCATATTATTTTTGTTATGAAGAATAGTATCCATTAATGTGTTCCTTCTCTTTTTCAATTTAGTACTATAGGAAGCTTTGCCTTTTTTTTTCTCAGAAACCAAATAGCAAAGCATAGTCATTTCATGATCAAATTAATTGTTGCTCAAATTTTTTATAGAAATGAACATTTATGTTACATGAAAAGTGATCTTGATATGTTTACCAATCCTCTGGTCTAGTCAAATGACATTTTGCAAATATTAGAGATAATAATATACGCTGATGACGCCAGTGAACATTCTTGCATTTCAAATTGATTTCTTCAGACATTTTCTCAACATGTCCATTAAATAAGCTGAGTATTGCCAGGCACAGTGTCACATGCCCATAATCCCAGTGACTCTGGGGACTGAGGTAGGAGGATGGCGAGTTCAAAGCCAAGCTCAGCAACTTAATGAAAGACCCTAAGCAATTCAGTGAGATCCTGTCTCTAAATAAAATATACAAAAGGGCTGGGGATGTTGCTCAGTGGTTAAGTGCCCCAGGGTTTAATCCCTGGTACCAAAAACATAAAAAATAAGTGTTTCACAGTATGTGTATTACTCAGCTTTCAGTTCCTAACAAAACACCAGAGTCTGGGTAATATATAAAGATAAAACATTTATTTAGCTCACATTTCTGGAGATTCAAATTCCAAACAGCATGGTACCAGTTCTGGCTAGCCCTCTAACTACCCCTCATCATGGTGGGTGACATCATGACTGCAGGAGCACAAGAGAGGGAGAGATCAGATAGCGAGAGAGGAAGACAGAGATTGGGGAGGGCTGGTCTGAATTCTTTTACAACACACTCTTAAAAGAATTGATTGCTGATTCCTTCCATGGTTGTTGCCCTTGTGACCCCAACCACCTTCCACTAGGCTTATCTCTGAGAGGTCTTTTCACCTTCTAGCATTGTCACACAGAGGACCGAGCTCCCAATGCATGACTTGGGGGACAAAATCCAACCATACCTGACCATGGCGAAATTCAACAAAATGGTGTTTTTATCAGTAGCATTCTTTTTTCTCAGATCTCCATGTACTACCCTTTCAAAAGTCTCATTAGCAGCCGATATGGATGTGTAATTTGCAGTAATAATAGGAATACCAGGCCGAATAGATATGCCAACTATAAGATACATACTGATTACAAGATAATGGGGATAGGCCAAAACCTTTGTGTTTTGGAGCATTTTGGATTTACTTCAGATCCTTGACATATTATCATAGAAATGATTATGACTGATTTTCATTTGAGTCATGCCGATGAGCTCTGGAATGGCTAGGATAAGGAGCTACTATTTAAGAAGCCTCCTAGGGAGGTCCATAGAGTCTTAGGGTTCACAGAGAAAGATGTTTCAAAGAACAGTGAATTGAAATGTGCACAATATTCTGAAATTCAAGTGTATTTGACTAAAACCAAATAGCAAGGAAATAGCAATGTGAATATCCTTCAGTTCTATTCTTTATTCCTTCATGGCATCTGATTAAATTCTGACTTGTTGACCTAGACTACCTTTTTCTTTAAGGGAGTCATGGACAAATATTTTCCAAGGACAGCTAGTGAAGGAAACGTCTCATGTTTCTGTGTATATATCATGGCCTTAGACAGGTTTCCCTTCTGAAGTGATGAGAAATTGTGCATGTTCCTAGAAGAAATCCAGGTGGTTAGTGACTTTAGTGGGAGGGAAGAGACACACAGGGGAAAGTTCAGGAATATAGAACACTTTTTGAAAATATTCAATACTTTCCAATGGAACATAAATGCAACAGATCCAGTATTTTCTCTCCCGAGGAATCATTTCCTTCTATTTAAAATTTGGTTATAATACTAGGTCAGTATTTTATCGCACTCTTAACCATTTTTATTTTTGAAATATAAAATAAAAATTTGTGATTTTATGTACAGTAATATAGTCTCATCTCCAAATTTCTGTTTTCCTCCCACAGAGGGCTACTTCTGCAGGAGAACAGCAGGTTTGCAGAAGCCCTACATTATTATAAACTGGCCATTGGAAGCAGGCCTACCCTGGCTTGTAAGTAATATTCAAATTTTTTTTTAAATACTTCTTTTCCATTTTTGAAAACTATCCTTGCAACTTACAGCCTCACAGAGAAAATCCTTGGTACTCTTCTTTCTGAGTACTTGCTAGTCAAGAGATAAATCCCTAGCAATTTTATTTCTCTCAATTTCATATTTTGATGTCCACTTCCACTTTCAGAAAATATGATGATAGCTATAACTTTTACTCAACTAAATTTTAACCTTAAACATATTTGGAAGGGAGAGACTGTTTTATGTATATTTTTAGTGATGCTTAAGGGTCCCACTACCATTATTGATCCCATGTATTTGTTTCATAAATATTTCTCATTTTTAATCAGAAATAATCTTTGGAAGCCAAACTGAGGCAAAGGTAACTATTTCATCCATAGCGTGTATGATCTTCTCAGCCTAACCCTAAATTTCCCCCACAGCTGCGTACTTAAACACCGGCATCATTCTAATGAATCAAGGAAAGACAGAAGAAGCCCGGCGTACATTCCTAAAGTGTTCTGAGATCCCGGATGAAAACCTGAAGGACCCTCATGCACACAAGAGCTCTGTTACCAGCTGTCTCTACAACCTGGGAAAGCTCTATCATGAGCAGGGACGTTATGAGGTTGGCCACAACCTGTCTGTTGTTTTTCTGCCCCCTGTTCTGTTCCAGGCACCATGTTTCTTACCCATAATTTCCTTCAGGGCAACTGCTGTCCTTGAAAACTATGTATTCACAGTCAAAGGGTTTTGTGATCAAATTTCTTTGGGAAAAAAACTTTTGCAAATAAAATTGTAGCACATTTGTTTTCTGTGAATTTTTCAGAAAAATGATGCCAATATATATTGTGACCATTGGAGTAAAAGTCACATGCATTGTTTCTCAAACTTATTTGCTCATTGATGATTTTATGATCCCAGAAACAGTTCACAGAACTGTTTCCATACAACCAGTGTTATAATTTTAAAAAAATATATACTTTTTTTTTATTCCAGGTATGAAGTGGCTTGATATAAATCATACCTGTTTCTCTTTAGTTATTTTAAAAACTATTATGAAATGAAAGCAAATTATATTGTTTTTCTTCACTGGGTGGGGAAGTGATTTAACTGTGTTGTTAGGAGGTGACCAGCCTAGTCCTCCCTTGCTCACAGAAGGCAGATCTGCAGGTGACCCTGTTGCCCCTCTCTTCATCCCTTCATACTGGCCTCTACCCTGTCCCCCCATAGTCTTACACAAAGACTGCAATATAACAACGAAGGTACTACTTATAAACTAATTGCATTTAATAATTTGAGCAAGTCTCAGTAGCTGGAAGATTTATTTGTTTGCTGATCCCACTGGGTTACTTGAATTAAAGTAACTATGGACTTTATGACTGATGAATAACTTCCAAGTATGAACTTTTTTTTCTTTTTTTATTAACTAATCTGTGTGAACTGGAAAATTTATATTAAAAGAACATTGCTAACATTCGACTCCTTATTAAACTAAATTTTTATATAGCATCCTTCACTAGACTGAGCATTTTCTTTGTGAAATTAAGGTAGTAAGCTACCAAAGGACAGCTCAATTATTTTCCTCTAGTGAACCATTTAGAAATAGCAATGGGTAGTTTTCACTTTGGAGAAATGTTACTATCTTGTTTTCAGTGATATCCCTGTACTTTAATGATGATTTATCTCCTTTTTCTTTTCTTTTCTTTTTTTTTTTTTTTCTTCTTAAATTAGGAAGCCCTGAGTGTATACAAGGAAGCAATTCAGAAAATGCCAAGGCAGTTTGCCCCACAGAGCTTGTACAATATGATGGGTAAGTAAAACTTTAATATTTTAATTGACATTTCAGTGACCTGTAGAGAAATTAGAATCTAGGCTTGTGATAAATGGAATTCTAATACATCTTATTAGTAGTACTAACAAAGGAAACCTTGTTCACAATGGGATGTCATGTTCAAATTCTGACAGCACTTTTTCTGACATTAGCAAAATAAATGCATTAAATTAGCAATTCCCAGCACATTGGTCAGTTTCTAGAATTGTTCTAAGAGGTTCTTAAAACCATTTTGGTACCAAGCATTAGCTAGAATCTAGAAAATGAAAAAGTAATACCTGCTATATATGTGTACATTTTCAATTATGTTTAGGGATTCATAAAGTATATATTCATTGCAATGAATGTATCAACTTCTTGATAATTTTTATTATGTTATTTTCATAATCAGAAGATTCTCACAACTAAACCTATGCTGGGTGCAGTGGTGTATACCTGTGATCCCAGCTACTTGGAGGCTGAGGGAGGAGGATTGTAAGTTCTAGGCCAGCCTGAGTAACTTGGCAAGACCCTGTTTCAAAATAAGAAATAAAAAGGGTTGGAGATACAGCTCAGTTGTAGAATGCCCTTGGGTTCAATCCCCAGTACTGCCCAAAACAAACAAACAAAAACTAACAACAGAAATCTTCAATGATATAGAGGTTCATGAGCTTTTATGCACATAAAAGATGAGACTAACTGAGCCACTTACATTGTTTTTCATTGATCAGGCCTTGGATCTCAGTAGGTCTTTTCATTTAATATTTTAGAATGCACAAGAATGTGAAGACCGTGTGTTCCTATAATTATCCCTTTTTCTCGGTTGAATAATTAGCATCATTCTCTTGTCAGTCAGACAATATATAAATCTCTGGCATGGATTTTTCTAGGTATAATAGGTCAAGAACTAGAAATCTAATAAAATGCCTTTTACCTGCAATTAATCCCGACTGTCCTATAGGGAAGTATGAGCACAGCTGGGGGCTGTGGGCACAGCTGAAAACCACCTGCTCAGCATGTGCTACTCAGAAACAGAATCCCCAACATTTAAGGAACCCTGCTGTTGTTTAGATAACTATTTCTAGATAGAAGGAACTTTTGTCCTCAAATCAAATACTTCTTGCTTTTTTTTCCCCCCAAAGCACAAGCTGCAAACTCACATCTTCCCTTTTCATTAAGTCTTGTTAAGTCTTGTACTATTTCTCGACCTTCCTTATGCATATAAAATAAATGAGATCAGACGATGTGACCTCGAGGATTATATAACACTTTGAAATCCTATGATTTGACTAATTTGACTGTGCATGCACAAAAAGTTGCAAACCTCTCACACTAGAAACCATGCATCTGCAGGAATACTCATTCTTTTTTCCTAAATGACCAAAAATTTATAAAGAGTTTGAAGATGGAATTGGACTCAATGTGGTTTTGTTTGTTTGTTTTCTAATAAACAGGTAAAATCATTTGGAAAAGGAAGGTTAATAAATCCATTCCATCTTTCTGGGAGTCCCACCCTAGTTTACTTGTTCAACTATAAACTGATTTAATGTTCATGTTAAAAAGGACACTGGAACGTTTTTTAGTTCTTTTTCCTCTTTGATATAATTACATGAGGTAGAGTCTAGTGTCATTAAAGGTACTTTAGCCCTAAAATTTTTATGAGTTAAAATAGTGCCTCTTACTCTCCAGCATTTTGCCATTCATCTGTCCACACAGGAGTGAAAGGTACATATATGTAAAGTGTATGCTGAAAATGTGCAGATTTACCAGAAAATTCACCTGTTTTAATGCCAGATATTTTTCACACCAAAATAAATTCTAGAGAGACTGCTCTCTTTACCTTTGTATAAAGAGGCATAGTGGTTTTTACTTTATGGTTCTGTTTTTAACTGGTTCTTGGAAAGGCCTTTTTCTCAATTTTCCTCAATGATCCAATTAGACATCTTTCTTTAAATTAGGATAGGATCCTGAGTTCCTTGCAATAGACTACATGTAATATCTTTATTGTTAATGGAAAGTGGAGGTGTTCACTCTAATTAGTGATTTCAGAAAATTCATTCAATTATTTTATGTAAATAAATTGGATTGAAAACTCAGCTGTTACTTTGGGATCTGTCTCTCATATGGTTTACAAATGCTAAGCTCACACAGGCAGCAACAGATAAATGTGTCCCTGGGGTTATTGCCTATTCCTTTGTCTTATTTTCCATTATAGAGGGAGGTGGTCTCTTTACTGAGACTTGAAAAGCATACTACCATTTTTCTAGAGGAGGATCCTCATATAATTTAAAATTCCAGATTTCTTCTATAATTATGGTGGCTGACTTCTGTTTAATTTTATGTGAGGATCTGTCAGCTGATCAGGTTTTATTGTTTCAGTTGTTCAGGAAACTATAATTTTCTCAGAGAGTGAATTCACCTCCTAATCAAATGGGTTAAATCCCCCGAGTGTTTGCTTTAACTCCTAATACATTTTGATTAGCCTCCATTTGACAAGGAAAAAAATGGCCTAGGAGATAAGCTGCCCTATCAGTTCATCAGTTTCATTAGTCTGTCAGCATGTGCTGATTATCCTATCAAGTTTATCAACAGCCTTGAATGTGTTTTCTAATTCACACACACATTTACATATTATTAGTGCCCTTTAGGGATCAGTGATGGATTACAATGTCTGGCTAGACTTAGCCCGCAAGGATTCATTTTTTTCATGTCTCATTCATTTACCCCTTCAGGACTACCACCACCTCAGCTCTTGTATGTTCGTGTACAAACCTTAGGTTTTCTTCCCATTTTATTTTTTCTTTTTTAGGATAAGTTTGGAGAAATAAAGGAACATACATGAAAAAATACACTTGTACCTTTAAATATTTTGTAAAATATGTCTTACATGACTGCATGTTGCACACTGTTTACTCATCCTGAACACCAAATGAGCATACTTTTCTTACTTGTGAATTAGTACAAAATAAGTTTGATTAATTTCCTCCCCAACTTCAATTTTCCATCTATTATTTTAGGGTTATTTATTGAATTTTATTGTGGTAGTTAACAAGTAAACTTAAACAATGTTTAAAGATATATTCTTAATATTCTCTTTGATTCCATAAGACCAGAATGTTTGAGTAACAACTGAGTATCTTTCTTTCCAGAATTTAGGTGAACCGCAAACACAGAAATAATATAAAACAGTTATTACTTTATTTGCAAAAATTAAATTTTTACCTAGGTTCTTATACTCAGTAGGATGTGAAAAACATGAAATATTAAGAGACTAAGTCACAAATAAATATCAAAATTGTTCTTAGCCAGTTCTGTCACTTTAATTCTATGTGCCAGAGTTTCCTCTTTAGATAGTAGGGTGAATTAATGGCAGTCTGTGGAACAGGGTCTCTGAAGTTAGACAGCCTGGGTTCAAATTGTCTCTGACACTTACTGGCTGAGTATCCCTGAGCAGACTACTTAATGGAAGCCTCAGTTTCCTCGTGGATAAGATAGCTGTAATAATATCAGTTTGAAAATTGCTTAAAATAATGAAGGTAGAACATATTGGCCCAAATACCTGACCTGGGTAAGTGTTTTATAAAGTGACCTTCCTCACTTCTGTGAGGCTTTAAGTTCCTAAAGTGGATGATTGTCTTCTCTGTCAGTCTATTTTGTAGTTAGCTGTATAAATAGAATTACTCCATAGATAAGATTTTTGTCATAGTGATGGCCTTGCAGTCACCAAAGTTCAATAGGGATTCTATTTAGTTCTGTCTTGTCTGGAATTGTGTATTTTCTATCCAGGCTCATTTCTGTGTTTCTCTCAGCAACCAGTCAAAGTCTTCCATTTATCATTAGCCATATTAAAACAAAAAGTCAAGTAGCATACTCAGCTAATGCCAGGTATATTAATTCCATTAATAGAGTTCTCCCTATAAAATAAAACACTCATGTTTGGGTGGAAGATTCTTTTCCTTTTTCTGTGATGTACTTTTCCTCTAGTATTATTCACAGCGATTTTTTATTCTGTCAGCCATTTTAACAGGCATGTGTTGGATCTCGGTCTCTGTTCTTTTCATCTCAAATTTTAGGTGTATTTCAGAATCACACACATTTCATACGTTACAATTCTCATAACATTGTCTTTTATTTTCCAAGATAGGAAATTAACACCCTAAGAATTGATTCAATCTGTTCAGGATTACACTTTGTGTTTGACCAGAAGTATAGTTTCTTGACTTAAAATCAAATGCCTTTTCTGTTTCATCCTTTTTTGTTACAAAAACTGACATGTTCTATACTGTTAAAACACCTTTTCTGTACAAATTTCATGACCAGTTTAAAAAAAAAATACACACACTCACACACACACACACACACCTCCAGTTTAACTATAAAAAAATAAAGCATTTACAAAATTGTGTTTTTGTCGCAAATGCATTAAATAGGCAGTATATTTAAAATTTTTTAATGCAGGGTAATTTTTAAACATCCTCAGTTTTTTCCTTCTCTCTCTAATTGTTTATTTCCCTTATTATCTCTTCTTCAGCATTACTCTTGATAATCCTAAAGGATTGTAGGAAATAAAATTAGGCTATTACTTCCAATTATTCTTATCAGTTTGGGCTCCTCTAATCCCAAAGGTCATTTTGCATCTATTTATTATTGAAAATAAAATTGCTTATCCTTCTCAATGCAAAGTAATTGTTGGATTTAATTATACAAGCAATTTAGACCATTTTATCTTGGTAATATATCTTGACAATAAAGGGGCATAATTTGTATGGAGTAATGGAGAATTTAGGGTTACTGTCTCATCACTGCAGTCTACAATCACGGTTTAGAGTAAGTTCTGAGAGTAAAAAAAAAAAAAGTATTTTTTTAAAGTCACAAGTGCAAGGTGGTGGTAGGACATATAGTCAATATGAATTCCTGTTCCCTTGGAGCTTTCTGAGAGTTCAGAGCTCTTTAGTGCTTCCCCCCTTAATAGGTAAATACCTACAAATAAAATGGACAATTACAACTCTCACCTAAACAGTATTTTGCCTGTCACTAGGTAGGCTATGCTATGCTGATTGGACCATATAAAATGAGTAAGAATACAGTTTCTAATGTGATACTACTATCACAATTGGCAAACATACTTGTATTTTTCTGTTCGCTGAAATCTATGTCTTTGTAATGGATACTATGCATTCACCTTTGGGAAACATTACATTCTTTTTTTCTTCTCCCAGAGTAATTGCATGATGATGGCCCATTTTTTTTTAATTGCCTTATTTGCCATTATTTTCATGATAGTTTTTGACTCTTGTTAATTTCCAGTTTTCTTTTGTTTTGTATATACTCCTGTTACTTCTAAATCTCAGCTCAATATTAGGAATTATGCTTTCTGCTATTAGCCTTCAGCTAACAAGTCTTTTACTCACGTAGGTTTGAAATTGAAAAAAATGTTTTCATACTCTCACAAGGACAAAATCTTTTGATTAAATTTTAGCTCTTTGAAGTAGCTCTTTAGTTACAAAAGCTTTTTCTAATTGTATTGGGCTGTTCATAGAGAACACAGGAACAATGAAAGGAAAAATGACTTTTTTTTAATTAGAGCAATGTGTGGTGTAAAAAGCTTGTGCAAATTTTAAAATTCTAGTTTTGAGAAGGAAACTTGTATCAAGATTTAGATGTAAATGTCTAACCAAGAATCTTTAAGTTATCATTTTGATAGTAAGAACTGACAAAAGAGGTGCCCGGTGCACCTTCCGAAAACAAAATGCAAAGTGTTATTTGTAAATTCATCCCACCTCTACCTAAATATGTACATTATGTGCTGAGTTCAGCAGGCGAAAAGAGTATAAAAGAAGTCTGTTTCTCTTTCAGCCATCTGTATGGGATGTGTTTTAGTTAAATCAGTTATTTTTGTTGGATTACTCCAGCAACATAGGATTGTGTGTGTCTGTGTGTGTGTGATGTGTGTACAACCTAACCATATACCAGAATACATTTCAGAGTGAGGATGTTTAGGCTTTTTGCTCTGATGGTTTGCATTCTTACTGTTTTCTGTGACTAGTTAAGTGAATTGCTTAAGGCATTTAGCATGCTGACTGTGAAAGAGATGGTTTTTAACTGTGAGATTGAACTTCACATCTTTCGTGTGTGGAAGCATTAACACTCCAGTAGTGTTAAGCTTCTTGTACCACCTGCTTCCTCTATTTTGAGTCTGGTGAGTTTTCCCATGATCGCTTCTGTTGGCACTCCTGACGACCCTGAGCCAGTCCTATAGATGTCAGTATGACCATATAAGTGGATTAGCCACTAATCTGTACAACTCCCAAAAGAACATTAACTTATAATTTTTAAGATAAGTCTACTTATTTCACTTCCATTTTTCCATTGTCAGAAAAGAAAGACCAGGAGATGTGGGCCAGATATGTAAAGTTCATTAGTACCGAGAGACAAAATATAGATTTGAGAAATTTTAGAAATTCATTGCATGAGTAGCCAAATAGAGGAAATTGTGAACTTTTGTTTATCAGAAAGAATGATTTTGTTTTATGACCCAAACAAAATCACAGATTTTGGTTCTAAAAGTTCATTTTTCATTATCAAATCGCCATGATTCAATTTTTTTCTTTTTACCATTCACACTTGGTATAAATTCTATGTTATGTACGGTTTCAGACTCTTAATTGCTAAGCATTAGTCTATATACTACAAAGGGCAGCATCCAGTTCAGCTGCATTAAATAGGTAATATATTTTGTTTAAAGTTTCAATTAAACCCAGAGCCAGAAGATATATGGTCCCTATGGGGAGTTTGCACACTTGAATGTCAATAGAGGGGTTGCTCAAGGATCATGCCTTAGGTTTCAATGTCGCTTACTTTCCTGGAAATATGATATGAGACAGTTGATTATATTTCATTGGTATTAAAACCACAGAAGCCCACCTGTTACATTAATTCATGCTTCTTCCAGTTTTGTGGTAAAGTGAAAGACTGAAACTTCTTAAAAACTTTGTTTTTAAATTGAATTATGAGGAAATGAATGTACTCAAATTAATACCTAATTATGTATAAGGAATACCTCCTTATTCGCTGAATACCAAATTGTTTCATTGTGTTCTGCTCGAAAATAAAATTTTCTTAAGCTTCAATAGAAACAAATGAGAAAAACCTACACATTTTCACCTTTTGTTGGGCAATAGCCACGAGTGCATGTTTTACTCAGTAGTAAATTCAGGTAGGATTGTATTTAGAAAATTGAGGTGATTTTATGTTGCAACTGGGAAATTCATTAACTAGATTTCAAAATCTGGCATTCTCAAAGATGTCAGCTTTGATGTCACTTAGTTAAATGGACATAGTCATGTGAAAGAAGAAAATTTTGTGTGAAGGATAACATCGAAAATTAATGTCAAGGAAATGAAAGGTTATTGTTGCACATATTTAGAATAGGCAACTGTCTTGGGGCAGAAAGGTGTGGTACTTTTCCTCATCCATTAAAACGGCCACCCTTGATACTCCTAAAAAGGAGAGACAGGTCCTTAAAAGAAAGGCTCAGCCAATTTATTTAGTCAAAGTTTTATATAATTGGAGTCTTCAGAAATGAAGATCCAAAGACCCAGGGGAAATTATTTCTTGGCTTAGGTTTGAGGAAAAGTTTACAATGGCATAGAAATACGATTGGATAAAAGGATGTGATCTAATGGTAATAAACTGAGGGAGGAAGACCTGTCTGTCCAGATTCTTCTTGGTTTTCCTAGGTAGCACTCCTTCCTGCCCCTGGCTATGGGGCAGAACCCCTTGGAATGAGCATCTTGGAGGTGGAAGGGAAAAGGGAGAGACTGACCTTTCTAGGTCATTTGGTTTACTTGCTTTTGGGGAAAAGAGTTGTAGTTTTATGACTTTGCCTAGGAAAAGAATTCTAGTTTCTGTGGAGGCCGAAGATAGTAGTACAGAGAAAAGGTCAAATAGACCTCGCTTCTGAAGTTCTTCCAATCTTCTTCAGTTCAACCATTTAGCATGCCAAAAGCCTTACTTTGGGGTATTATGTTCTGACTCTCAAGAATGTTAACAAAGTGAAGTTTAAAACTCAATACATTACTAATTCTGTGTGCTTTACTGTGTGTGTATTTATGTCTATCTTTCCGAATAGACAGGAAAAAATGTTTTCTACATGAAAATCTCATTTAACTTTCCAAATAAGGTATTATTTAGTTTCAATTTTACCTACATTGATAGAAACCATTGTCTTATTCAAAACGAGTGAAGATGGACTAAAGCATGCAGTGTTTTGTTCCAGAATGTAAATTGTTTTTGCCAACATGTTAATTATGGAAAAGGGATTTTTGTGAATTGTCATAGAATCTTATTCTCAAGTATTCAGTAAAAAGAGGATAAATTTTGAATTTTCTAATATGCCTTAGGAATTAACACCAATATAGTAATTTATAGCACAAATAAATTGTTCATTGCCTATTATAGTGACATACTGCTTGATTTTAGGAATGCACATGAGAATATATTTCTTGAAATATTGATGTAAAACAGAAAAATCTTCCCTTGCACTCTTCTGATCCACAGCAGGGTCCCTTCCCATTTTCTTGCAACTGTTTGGAGTCCTTTTTCTCTGATTGCCAGTTTATTCATTAATTCTTTCCAGGCTAGTCTGAAATTTAGTTATTCTTCTTTCCTTAGACCCTAAACTTGTTTCTTTTTAAAAACACAGTTAACACTTCTTTGCGTGGTTTTAGTGTTCCCTAAGTATTCTAGTAATACGAAGCTATTTTATTTACTACATTGTAAATCTAAGTAGTATAATAGTACACTTGGGGGGAAAGGATCCTCACTCTCTCTTACATGCTCATGAACACACACACACACACACACACACACACACACAGATTTCACACATGCAGGTTTGTCACTTTCTCCCAAATTTTGGAAGATCTGAGCACCTAATAGGATTGGCTCCAATATTGGTGGGTTGATCATTTTAGTAATTTATTTCCTTGAACATATAAAGGAAATTAGCCAGGCTCGGTGGTGCCCACCTGTAATCCCAGCAGATAGGGATGTTGAGACCAGAGGATCACATGTTCAAAGCCAGCTTCAGCAAAAGCAGGGCACTAAGCAACTCAGAACTGTCTCTAAATAAAATGGTGCTGGGAATGTGACTCAGAGGTCGAGTGCCCCTGAGTTCAATCCCTGGTACCCCCATCCCCCCCAAAAAAAAAGAAAAGAGAGAAAGAAAATATAAAGGAAATTGATTAGCCTGGAAAACTTCAGAATCCCCAGTTTCAAGTAGTGAAATGTTGACACAGGCCCCTGGCTTCTTTCCCAGTTGAATTTTCATGGCACATCAGATGCTTCCTATATATAACCTCACATTAGAAACTAGGAACCCCTTTAACTTCCATTGAAGCTTAACCTATTTCTTGGTGATTAGTGTTTTTAACTGAATGAAACACATACTCAGTTTTTTTCTTATATTTCCTTTGTTTGGTTTAAATCTACTTCTAAGGCTTCAGAATTTACTGAAGAGTTACATATTTGAACCTTTTCATAACCCTTCTTAATTTAGGATTTGGAAATATTTCATTTTACTCCAATCCCTTCATTCCAGAAGCTCCAACTGTTAAAGTCTATTGTCAGATTGGAAGTGACCTCTTTTGTGATCATGTGGATATTTCATTTATTTATTTTTTTCTGGTTCTGCTCAATAACCATTGAGAATTTTCAGTCAGAGCCAGTCATTGTATCTGGGCAACTGGACTATGTTATTTTATAAGAATAACACAAGGAAAAGATTAAGATTGAAACACGAGAAATTCATAAAATCTGACTAAGTGTTATAGCAAATTGGTGGCATAGATATATTGAAAACAAAAGCCAGACTCCCTAATGTTTCTATATCAGTGTTAACCCTGTGAAGTAAAAAGTGAGAATTAAAATCACAGCCAGTTAAACTCTTAATATAATTCACCCTGATGTTTTATGTTTCTGTCTGACTACAGATTCTGGAAAAAGGAATTATTTTGGTATTGCTCTTCAACAACTAAGTAAAAATGTAAGATATAAATTCAAGTTGATACAAAAACGTGATTATCAATTATATTTTGAGAACTTATTGGAGCCAGAGGCATTTGGATTTAGGTTGAAAGACAGGAAGAGATGAACGATTTTGTGTGTGACTTCTGTGCATGTCATAGTCAGATGAATGTAATTGGTGGAGTGGATGCTACAGATAGATAAAAGGGGGAGAGGTATTTGACAAAATGAAGAATTGAATACTAATCTTGAATGGGGAAGCTCTATTTTGTAAAAGTTTCCTTTTATCAAATTTATTCTTAGATTTTAATGTAATAGCAATACATATTCCAAAAAGAATGTTATCAAAAACTTGAATAAAAGATTCTAAAGTTTCCTTCAGAGAATTAAAGGAAAGTAGAGCCAAGAAGATTTAAAGAATGATGGATGAGACTTGCTGTACTAGATTTTAAAATATCAAAAGAAGTTAGAACAATTAGAACAATGTCACAGTGAGATAAGAACAGGAAACCAGACAAATAAGACAAAGAAAGGCCCTAGAAACAGATCAAAACTTACGTAAGGCTTTTGTAGATAATAAATGTGGGATTAATATTTATGAGGGAAGGAAATTCTTATAAAAGTTAATCTGGGATAATTAAATGTCTATCTAGATAAGAATAAAATTAGAAACTTTCCTTCTACCATAAGGCAAAATATATTTCATATGGAATAAGTAACTAATTTTAATAATAAAACTATGTAATTAGAAGAGAATTCATATCCCTATTAGATAGAGAAGAATTTTGTAGCAGAAAAAACAGTTCAAGAATTCTGGCATTATACATATAAAAATATATTTATTCTAAAGTTCTGAAAAAGTTGTATTTTAAAAAGTTACAAAACAAGACTATAATTGATAAAGTAGGTACAATTGGTACACGAAAACTTGGTAGGGAAACTTGTACAAACAAATGAATAAATGCTGATCCTGAATGAGAAAATGAAGTTTTTTAAATCTTTCATACTCTTATTTAAAATAATAGAGTACCAGAAGAAACTTAAGTACTTAAAGGTGGCAAAATATTTTATTAAGTAATGTTTTTCAAAATGTAAATTAAATTTTTGGGAAACAAAAATTTTGTCATTGCCTAACTATGGGTGATATAATTTATTCAATTTCATGCAATTATGATCTTTTAGAATTTCTACAATCAGCAGATGAGATGTTTATAATTAATATAAATATAATAAAAAGGAATAATCAAGACTTGGTCTACATACACAGATTCAGTGAAATTCCTATGTAATAAATAATTTAGAAAATTGTTTTGAGCTCATGTAAAATTTAATTTAGGAAACACTGAAAAATTTCTTTGTCACTAAGTTGTAAGTACCATGAAGGAAATAATTATGTTACTAACTTATTATTCATGATAGTTCACTAAAATTTGTAGGCAAGATATCAAGATTTAAAAAAAAAACCATTGAACAGTTACTTAGAAGTTGTGACAGGGTACTTTTGGTAAAGGTAATGACAAAGGTTTACCAGAACAAAATCTATACTGAATTAATATGTTCAAATACATGCTCTGTTCTTTATCCATAAGTAGTCGCTGTCCAGTAATTTGAAACATAAGAAACAGTGAGATCGAGACTATTGCATCATCAATAACCCAATATTTTTTCCTTGAGGAGTTGGCCTTTGCCTGGGTTATTTGACATGGGGCTTTTTAGGGAGGAAGAGTGACATTATTTGTTCTACATCTGAAACTGGTTTACATCTGCCTGAAGCCAGCCTAGAGACATCCAAATCCCTTTTGTCTGTGAATGAATTGGAAATAAATCTGGGTGATGAACCTGATCGCTACATCATGGGACAGCAAATCTTCTCATTCTTATGAAAGAACCTCTATTATGTCTTTTTTTTTTTTCCAGGATGGGAAGGAAAAATAGTCATCATTGCTTCTTTGCCCCTGGGTATTATAAACGTTTTTTCTATTATTGAAAGTTTAAAAAAAAAAAGTTACAATATCAGCGAAGATAACTTAACCCTCTTTTCCCCACCCTATTCCTGACCACCTATCTTTATTTTCTTCCTTATTAAATTTACTGAAGTTTCTTTTCCTGCGGCTGTTGCCTTTATGGGATTTTTACAATTTTAATAATGCAATCAAGCTTGAAGTATTATATATACCTCCCTTCTAAAAGTAAATCCACTTATGGAACTTTTGCAGTTATTTTATCCCCTTTAGATTATTTTTTGGTCATATTTGTATAGCATGATATAGTAGAAAATGCCAGAGAAAACTCTTAATGTGAATTCTGAATTTGGCATTTGCTTGTTTTTGATTTTGAGCAAGTTGGTTAAGCTCAGTGAGCCACATTCACCTCATTTATAAAATGAGACTATGTGAATTACAGTAAATGGATAATGTAAAGATGGAAAGATAATATATGTAAGATGTCAGTAGGTAGCCAATAAATAATAAGCCTCATGTGTCAAGCAACTTGACACATTAGAAAAACATCATGGCTTTAGAACCATTTGGACCTTTTAGGATGGCATTATTAATTGTCCCTGTACAAGTTCCTCCTCATGCTTGAAACTTTTCACCCTCCATAAAATAGGTGTTTTTGTCCTTACTGTAGATTGTAAATGAGAAATGTGAAGCTCTGCCTTGCCAGTACTAGTACTTGTTCTTGTTTTAATTGTTGCTTAAATCTTTAGAAAGTTGCCTTTCTAACACATCCCATTTATCCCTAATTTATTTTCTCTCATTTCAGGATTTGTATCTTGATTTTATTTTCACCTTTACGGAAGTGTGTGTATGTGTGCATGCGCAGGTTAATTGTAAAACCAATTTACGTCATATATGCCACATATTTTCTTCTTAAGAATTGAATAACATATATGTAGGAATCATTTTTAAAGGTCAGCCCTGGATCACTATTGCTCTTCCTTATTATTTTAATTCAATAGATAAGCCCAAGGCAAAGTGAAATGAACCTGATGGCCAATGTATTACAGCTCGAAAACAATTTTCTATGAGTAGGAGTATAATTTTCACCTGAGCTGGGGAGTTGGACTATTTGTGATTATCCTCTACCATCTGGTTAAAGCAATGTGTTGAGGACAGGTTGTCCTGAGTTTAAATTGCATCTTTACCACTTTGTATGTGTATGATTTTTTGTTACGTAGTCACTCTGCTGCTCATCTTTTTCATCTGTGAAATCCAGATAATGGCCTTCCTTAATAACCAGTGACTAATACAACTAATACAAAGCAACTAATACAGTTTGCAAATAGGTTTCCCCTTAACACTATGGACAGTTGATTAGTGGGATGATGGAGTAATGTGTTAACACTGCTAATAAGGCTAAGAGAGAAAAAGTCCTGCACGTCCTTATGTGTAGAAAAGGAGGATTGGGTATACAAAAGTGGGACATCTGCCACTTGTAACTTGGTACCCAAATTCAACTATTACTGTCATCATTTGCTGTTCACATACAATGAATGATTACATGAGGTTTTTCCAAACTAAAATGAATGGTACTTAAGGAGGCTGGTTATTTATCAGTTTTCATACACTTGTCAAGATGCATCATTACATTACTTATTTTAGCCCTTTAATATTTCCCTCTCTCTCACAAACCTTACAAATTAATGTTACTTATGACTTCTTACTGAAGAAAATGGACCATCCACTGATTATTTAGTAAATTAATATTTCATTTTAAGACAGGTTTCAATAATGATAGATTTCTGGCATGGGCAAAAAAGCAGTACTACTTTCTGAAATGATTTCTAGACATTAACAAGTGTAATAAAGGTTTGAATCTCAAAAGCACTCTGGATTTGGGGTTATCATATGTCCTTTTGTACAGAGGACCTACTGTTATTATTCCCAAAATAATTTTTTTATAAATAAGAAGTGGAAGCCACATTAAATGCAGTCGCTGTACACCTTTCAAAAACTGCCTTATGAATGCTTGAACAGGAGAAATAGAAGTAGAATTTCAGGCTGATTCCAAATAGAACCCATGATGCAGGATCATCTTTCTTCTATCTTATGATCTGTTTTTCATAGATACATGTTTAGGCAAAATTTGTCATTAATCATTTTAAACCTCTAAATATTTAAGGGTTTGCATCTTTTCTGTTGTATAAGTCATATCTTATTGTTTTAGTATGAAAAAGTACCTCACTTCTCCTAAGAACAATTATTTATTTTATATGGAAACATTTGTTCAATACCCCCCAAATCTATCTGACAACATATCAGTTTTCATGGAGGTATTAAAGTAAAAACAAGAAAATTATTATAGAAATTTTGGAAAATTAAAACAAAATCTGTTCCCAGACTATCATTCTAACAACTAAAAGCATTTTTTTGTATGATCTTTCCTATTCTGTGATCTTTACTTCACTGTTTCTTGCATCTTACCCTAAACATGTGTTTTAATCTAACCAATCTGTTAAATGTAAGCATATTTTTATACTTTATAGATGGGGTGGAGGGAGAGACAAACAAACATGTTGTCACTTCTCTTTTTTGTGATGGTGTAGCTTACAGACTGTCCTGAGAAATAAAAACACAGAAATATGTTTGAGTAGATACATACATTTTTGTGCTTATTATACATTATTTGTCAATATTATTATTAATTATTATTATTGCTTTTACTAACCAGCCAACCAGAGTGCAAATTCAAAAGGTCTGGAGACTCAAACCAATTCAATTAATCAGACTTATTTGTATTGACAGTTACTTTGCTAAAGAACATGACTTTTCAAAAGGTAGAGAGTTCTCCTTTGGAGCAGAAAAAATGATAACCAATATGGGTAATGTAGTAGAAAAGGGTTCTGTGCTTCTAATGGAAAAGATTATAATGATTATGATTAGTTAAGCTATAAAGGTCTATCTAGGAAATAATACAAGTTACTAATCTATTTCCTGGTGTCAGAAACTGAATAGCATCTACATTTGCAATGTTTATTAAACTACAATATTTAACTTAAATATACTAGTCATATTTTTTTCTATAGGTTGAATATCCCTCCATACTCTCTTCAGAGAGAGAGGGAAATGATAATAACCAGTCAATTGGTACTCTTTTTTGGCTTTATTTCCATATTTTTCTCCTGCTTAGTTATTGAAATGCTAAGTTTTGTAGCTAAAATTTGTATAACTTGAAAGTAACAACTAATGACTACAAGTTCCCAGAATAGCTTTGTACAGGATCAAAGCCAAGCATGCTTGATAATTGTAATGCACTCATTGGATTTTCTAAACCAAAGTGGTAAATTTTATTTACATAGTAACATATAAAATGCAAGTGATTCTGAAAAAAAATTGAAACCTTACACCATTGTTTAATTCCAAAACATTTTCAACTTTTTCTCAACAAGGTTGTACTACCTTGGAGGGTAGGATATCACACTTCTTTCCTGTAGTCCCTACATACATAGGGCTTTCCACTTATTAACTATTCAATAAATGCTTGAATTTCTAAAGGAATGAATGTAAACAAAAAAGAATAAATGTACAGAAGGAAGAACCAATTTATTTCTGCAAAAACAAATGGTGACAAAGAACCTGTGCTTAAGAATCAGATGTCACTAGGTTAAAAATCAAAGCTGTACTGCTAACCAAATTTTTAGCATTAGCTATTTCACTTCATTTTCCAATCACAAATATTTTCATCTGTTAAATGAAAATCATAATGACTTCTTTGGAAATCAAATGAAAAAATGAATTATCATGTACTTGCCACAGTATCTGAAATCCCATGGAGTATGAATATGATGGTGGTGGTGGTGGTGATATTGCAAATGCTGGTGGTAGTGGCGATGATATTGCAAAAGCCCTAGTGTTCATTTTTTTCTTTATGACTTTCATTATAAATTTAAATTTATTTTAACTGACGCATGAATAGCATTAAGATTATACTTATTTGTGTACTACTAGGTGTATAATGTTTAAATCAGATTAAACATATCTAACTCCTCAAACATTTATCATTTCTTTATTTTTGAAACATTCAGCCTTTTTTCTTCTGATTTATTGAAATGTTATCTATAGTCATCCTCCTGTTCAGTAGCCCACCAGAACCTGCAACCTCAATTTGATCTTTAGAATTCTCTTTCCAGGTGAAGCATACATGCGATTAAGCAAGCTCCCGGAAGCAGAGCATTGGTACATGGAATCATTGAGATCCAAGACTGACCACATCCCTGCCCATCTCACCTATGGGAAACTGCTAGCTCTAACAGTGAGTAACTACCTTCCTCACTCTTTACAACTTGGTTTTCTCTGTGCATGCTGGGATAGATGCATTTGAGGTAGTGGTTCTGAGCCTATTAACTCAAGTGAGGACTTAGTGACAGTGATAATTGTTAGAACCCTGTACAGAAATTATAGAACATTTGTTACCCAGTGTTTGGCCTAGATAAGATCTAAGATGTAATTTAATGGAAAAAAAAAATAAATGAAGAACTCCATATATGTGATTGCATAATGACTTTGTCCTAACCACAATATTTACGTAAATATTGTGTTCTACAAACCAATGTTAGCCCTAAATTGGTTGTAATTAGAACTAAAACTGATTCTTTCAAATGACCATCATCATATGAAACTTCATATGTGTTGGAATTCCATCTAATAAAATCTTCTGTGAGACAAGTGGAGGATACCACTTGACCACCAACTGTGTGACAAACTCCCTAAGGGCACAGTTTTGTGAAACTGGTGTTAGATGAAGCATAAGAAATTGCTGATATTCTACCATTGTGAGTTGCAAAACTGGTAATTTTATGTATTTAGAAGTAATTTTCATGTCTTTATTTTACACAATAGGGGATGGTTAAAAAAATTAAGCTTTCTGAGTTCACATAGCTAAGTGGTAGAATTAGACTTTATTCCTAATATCTGTATTCTTTTAGTTATTTCACCTGATCTCTCCAGTGTTAATAAAAATAAGTGCATATTAGAAAAACAGAGCAAATGGTCAGGAAGTTGAATCCAAAGTGAATTCATAAATGAAGAGCCTAAAATGTGATAGATGGGAACTGAAACAAATTATTAGGTGAAACTAACTTAAAGAAACCTTTAAAAGAATAATAATCCTCAGACAGAGATGGTACCATAAGCATTTCATAAAGCAGGATGCTCTGAAAAATATAACTACCAAAAAAGAAGGAATATGATAGCAAAAATAATTCCCATTTAGAATAGGAATTATTCTAAGGATAGGAGGATAAAGGTTAAGAAATATTTTTATACACAAGTAGAAAAAATAGGAAATAAAAGAATGATAGAAGAAATTGTGAAGGAAATCACTGTGGGGTCCCACAAAGAACAGAAGGATAGGATTGCAATGCAGATTTGAAAGGTGCAAGTTGCTATTTCTGTTTAGAGCACCCTAATATACCTTGTTTAATCACTTACAAAATAAGTGATTGTTTTACCTTATGAAAACCTTTCCTGATTCCCATTGGTTTCACACAATTTCATGTAAGAAAAGAATTCCTGTACTTTTTGTTCTTTCTACTATCTAAGATTTTGTTATGGAATGGAAATGGGAATATTTTAAGTTAAATATTTTAAGCTAAATGATCACTTTCAAATATAACTATAAGTTACAGATGCCTGATTCAACCCCCCCCAAAAAAATGTGTGGAAATGAAAAAAATTGAATCATTAATATACATAATTCTGAATATGCCTTGACCATGATACTGGATATAGAAACCATGTGCCCCTTTTTTTTTCCCCCAAGGCTGAATATTTTAAGTTTCCTATACCCAAAATATGATTTTAAAGACTGCTTTCTTCTTTTTAGAACTTTAGAAAAAAACCAAGATGTAAAAGTTTTACTTTATAGACATATATGGAAGGGAAGACTCATCTATTACAATCCAAATTTTTAATTTTTCCCCCCACTAAGACTTTTATAGTTTCCGAATTGCTGATTAGATGAAATACAAACCCTATTATGGAATGACTTAAGCTCACAATGCCAAAACCCCACAACCATCATTAATATTTTCTTTGTAAATTTTAAGATTTGGCAAATTTCTGATCCCAGTAGAATTTTTTTTTTTTTTTGTCTAATGGTGGGTTTCTTAGCCTGGTAATACGCCATTAACTTACCATGGGTTGTTTTACCGGTTGGTCAGAACTTGACCAAAAGCAAACTGTGTAAAAAGAACTTGCAGCTATAGTAGATTTACAATGTAGAGTAGGGTTTTTATATAAGAATTCTATTTTTTATTAGACAAATTAGAGAAAAATGATTATTAGTACTTTTATTATAGTAAGTGGAATGATTCACGCAATAAACTTTTTACAAGTTTTTCTGTAAGAATTCATGTAATATTTATAGTATTTAGAAAAGTTCAAAGGGATTTAGGCTTCCCAGAATGCTTTGGAACATTCTATAGATCATATCCTTTTTTTTATTCCTCTGCCAAAAATGTCCTTTTCCTTTCTCTGCCTGTTGAAATTTTATTTCCTCTGTAAAGTCTTGCCTGTCTCTCTCAAGCAGTTTATGTATATATTTCCCCTTTCTCTGAAGTTTCTTTCACACTGTTCTCAGCATCTCAACATTAGCACTTCCAAATAGAATAGCACACATAAATCTGTGTCTGTCTTTTGAACTGGGCATGGGACAGGGAATAAGTCTTTACTGATCATTTTATTTCTTTAGTATGTGTCATTTCACTCCCTTGTCTTTTTAAGTTGTTTAAGAGTTACATACAAGGCTTTAAAAATATTTTTCCCTAGTCTGACACCCATTCCTTCCTTAGTTCCTTCATTTGTTTGACATGTTTATTTAGACTTATTACTCCACGCCAGGCATGACTTTAATCCTCAGTGATCTATGTTGAGTAATTGGATGAGAGTGATGTGCTGACAGAGTGGACACAGAGTCATCCTCAGAAATGCTCAAAGGGGAGGTAGACACAAAGGGGTGTACATCTCCTGGGTTCCTGTGCTTGACATGTTCTTCCAGATAAGCTTGACAACTTTTAGCAAATATTATCTCCTTTCCCTAAATGAAGAAACTGAGCTTCAAAGATTTGAGGAACATCCCTAAAAGTTCCTTAGCAATTGAATAAGTAGAATTAAATCTAACCTCAAGGTTTTCTGAATGTATCATGGACTTTCAATCTATATTAAATAATTTTAAGTGTGGAATTTTTCCCCTTTGTATGCCTGATTGGAGATTCTTAAAAGTAAGTCACAACATCTCCCTTACCCCCTTTTTTAACTTATTTTTAGATTTTGCCTTTAAATCCTGGTTTAGTTTATGTGGTTAAACACATTTCTATTATGAGGTGTGATAGGTCATGAACATAGGACTTCAGTTTTAGGCTATTGGCAGTTTCAGATCCTACATTATACCTAGAATACAAATTTTCCAGGATCCCCTGTGGAATACTTCTGCATTAAAGTCACTAGTAGCCTCCATGTTAATATAGTTGGACCCAAGTGACATCT
>JAJEJO010001125.1:28018-69697 GCA_020662805.1 Glaucomys volans | reverse complement strand
TTTGTTACCTAGGGCTAATGCCATGAATTTAAAATTGGACATGCATTAAGAGAGAAAGGAAGGAATAACATTTCCATTATTATATTTCAAATAAGTCTCTAGCTGTTTCTAAAGCTGTGTGACTTCTCCAGCTTTGTGCACGTGCTTGCTTCTGAATATTTTGTCTTTCTTTTTTTTTTTTTTTCCTGTTGAGTTTATTCAAGCCAAATATTTTGCAGGGTTTGTGAGCCAATAAAATTAATATTGATTTAAATTGTAATAAAAACTAGTTGGCTGTTAGCTTATTTTCCAGATTTAGGTTAGTAGGAGAGAAGGAAGGATATTGGAGACTCTAACAGTGATTCTTGATACAGAAAACCTTTATTTTGGCTACTGCATGGGAACACTGAGCCAGACTTCTGTGTCTAGCCAAAGTTAATTGGGCTACATAAAACTCCAGTTGTGAAAGTACTTGAGGTTCCACTGAAAAACCCCATGCCCCAGGCTAAAATGGTATCATGTAGTCCATCCGAAAGTATAGAGCTATCTGTTCCTGCTGATCTTCTAAAATTATTATTATTACTATTTAGAGCTGAGTTGTTGTCATTGTTCCTAATTTGGTTTTGCCCAGAGCAAAGTTTTTTCAGTTTTGCCTGTTGACCAACACTGAGGTTGCTTTATGTATTTTATTGTAATCACTCCTTAGCCGTGTTTAGATTGGAGAGAGAGGAGAACAAAAGGTAATTTTCCCTATGATTTTTATTCACTGATTGTTATAAGTATAGCCAAGTAGCAAAATTAATTCTGTGAAGAGTGAAGACATAATATCACACTTTCCATGCTACAGAAATAGATGCAATATTGAACTCCAGTACAATATTCAGCTAAGTTTTATGTGAAGTTGCCTTGTCTAAACTTTATTACTTGCCATTCTGGAAATATATGGTTATTGCTATATTAGTTTTACTCCGAAGGATGGTGAATCTGATGTTCATTTTTTAAGATTCCCTTCATCAATTCAAGATATTTATTTTGTTATCTAGTATGAATCTTATAAAAACTCCAAATTATTATGCCACTAAATGACAGATATTTTGCTAAAATATCCCAGATTTTTATTCTCCTTTTGTACGTGAGGTAGAAGTTATCATTAGAGATATTTTTCTTTTGCCAGATATACTCAAATTCTTTGACATTAAAGCCTACATGAAATTATTTTGTATCTGAATAAATGTATTGCAATGGTTGAAAAGATATGTTCGCTTTTTATTTATGGGTAAATGAGATTATACTGCTTTTTAAAATAATTTATATTTTATTCTTGTTATTTAGTTGGCTTGGTTGGTTAGCTTTTGTAATTTTTCCTGTAGTTTTTCTTTGATGCAATTTAAATAGCCAGCTAGCTAAAACCCTCATGATTCCCTAAATATTCTGGTATCTCATGTTATTGGAGAGAGGTAGCTGGAGAAGTGACATGCCTCTTAAATGGAATGTGACATTCTTGCAGAATAATATTAGCCTTTTTAAAAGCCTGTATTGGATACATATTTGCTGTCCCCAAACTATGCCTCAGCTTTCTTGTAAGCAGTGGCAACGCAGAGACCAACAGGGTATTTTCTTGACTTCCTGAAGATCTGGGTGCATTTTACTTTTATTACAAGCATGGGATCACACATCGTTTTGTAGATTGTATAGTTATTTAATTTGTTAAAGTACCATTGATACACCATGATACTTGACTTCATGACTTCCTGTCTTTAATTCTTTTAGATTTATCATATTGACTGTCTACCATGTAACAAAGCATGAAAATATTTTAATGTTAGTTAAGCTCTCCTTTTGTACCTTTCTTTTCTTAACTTGATAATTTCTAATGATCTATAAGCAATAAAAAATTTGAATATCTCTCCTTGTTAAAATTGTGTCTGGTCTAAGCATATGTTCACTCTTAGGAAAGATGGTACAACCATGTATATTTTAATAATGAATGTTCTCTCACACATGGTTTTGCCAACACTTCTACAAATAAAGACTCCCTTTTTTCCTGTGGCATCTGGATATGGGTGGATAGATGCTCCGATACTTATCATGCAATTATTTTGCAACAAACCCACCATAAATTTAAAATATTATTAAATCAGAAATGAATTTAATATACCCAAAGTACTAAACATCCTATCTTAGCAACACAGTATACATAGAGTAAGAGTTGTTTTCTCTTACAATCATAGAGCAGACTGGCAACTGTGGCTTGCTGCTGCCCAGTTACACAGAAGAGTATCATACTGCATCGTATTAGCCCAGGAAAAGATCAAAATTCAAACTCCGTGTTTGAATGCATATTGCTTTAATACCATTGCAAAGTAGAAAAATAAGCTAAACCATTGTAAGTTGGGGACCATCTGTATGTACCTACACTCACATGTATATGTCAAGAATGCCACACCAGTTCCACAATATTAAAATAGTCATTTTTGCAGTCTCTTAAAGAGGTTTAAGAGCAGCCCAACCATGCACATGTTCACCAGTCTGTCAGATTTTTGTCATTTCTCATTGTTTACCCTTACTTTTGAGGCCACTGAGCTTGTGTAGCATGAAGCATGATGCCTGCAGAACTGTAACTTGCATTCTTACATTTATTAAAATTACACTTCAAACACAATTAATTCTGGGGTCAGTGCCATTTGTTTTTCAAAGTCTTGAGCTTCTCAGACCATGTAAACTTGCCATTCACTTCTTAGATCTCTGGCATAAATCCCCAGAGGTTGCTTTCCTAACCTTTTAAAGAGTTAAATGTCATACAAAGTAGAGGGTGACTCCTGGCCCTGCCTCTTCAGTGGTAATATCAATCACATTACTTTCAGAGATGAGGTCATATTCCTCTTATGAACAAGGTATCTGCAAACTATAATTTCGTTTTATGAATGAGGAAGCTGAGGTTCATTCAAGGTAAATCAGGTCTTTGTCCAAAGCCTATTATGATATACTGCCCCTTCTTTTTTCTTCAATATAAGTTATGCCATTTAAATCTCTATCCTTTTGTTTACTTTATTATCCTGACACACGTGCATGGTTAACTTCAAAATGCATAAACATTTGCTTCGAAAACAAATATTCATTCAATTTTTAGATTTTCTTCTAATACAGTTCCTGAGTGAGAAGGCATTTTCCATGTGTATCTTTAAATAAGAAGAATTGTAGCATGGCTATTGGTAGAAGGATTTAAGCATCTATACATATGAAGTAACAAAAATAGTAAGTGAAGTTTAACACTGAGTTTTTAACTCACATATGAGTAGTATAGATGTCCTCAGATTTGAAGGTTTTAAGGAGACATTCCGGTTTTGAAAGTTGAAATAAGTGGGGGAAGGGTCTTGGAAGGCCAGAGTGAAGTGACTTTGACCTTTACCTGGTAAACATTTAACTGATAGAAGATTGAATTGGAGCTGGAGCACCTGAGCACTTACCTGCCTAGTAATTTATTTCTTCTCACATTGGAAAGGATAATTTTTTTAAAGGCTTAAAATTGCAGGATTCTCATTTCTAAGACATAATTGAGGCTGTTTGTCAAAAGTGACAGAATGAGATACATTTTTTAGTATACACTGTAATTCAGTGTGCATGGTAATAATGCTACTTTAGATGGAAGAGAGCAACATGAAGAAGGAATCACATCTAAATAGGACCCTATGGTCAATCTTACGTTAGCCTTGTGGCATAAATTTTAATGTAGGCACTGACCATCATGTAAAGTCATGTATTATAATGTCATATGATGGAGAAATAGTGTAGATATAATTGATCAGTCTGAGAAATTTTAGTCTCTGAAAAATGAAACTTGAAGATATCATCTACCATATAGTTTGCTTTACTTGTTATTTTTAGGGATGAAACAGCAAGGGCTAAAAGACTTACTGACTATATCTGAAATTTACTTGCTTTAAGCAGAAAATTACTGATAAGGACCCTCTGGTTTTATGTTGTGAGATTTCTTTGCATACTTCAAAGAGATTAACTCTGCAGACATATAAGATTAAGTTGATACCTGTTGCTTTGGCTCAAGATTGGCCAAAGATTGCTTTGACCTTAGGGGATTGCTTTTCCTCTCTTCTACTTAGGATTCACATACCCACATTTGCTGTGAGTGGTAATTACTTTCTATACTCCATTTCCACTTACGTGATAAAGGGGTCTTCCTTCTAGTAACCCTCACCATTTTGTTTCCTTCATATGTACATAAAGAACAATTTGAATTTGATATGTGCTATGGTTTGGATGTGGTTTAAGTGTATTTCCCAAAGGTTCTTGTGTTGGAAGATTGGTACCCAGTATTGGTCTTTGATTGATACCTAATCAGAAGAGTGGTATCTTTAAGAGGTGGGGGCTAGTGGGAAATACTTAGGTTATTAGAGGGCACTGCCTGCAGAGAGAATTGAAGTAGTTAATGTAGTCATGGGACTCTGGTTAGTTCCTGTGTGAGGGTTTTTATAAAACAGCAAGACTGGTCCCTGCCTGCACTTTAGCTTCTTATCTTGCCGTGTGATATCCTGCTCTTGTATGTGCTCCTTTTAGGTGCCAAGGGTGCCTTCTCTAGAACTTATTCCATACTGATTGGACTTTCAGCTTCCACAACTGTGAGCTAAGTAAACCTCTTTTCTTTTTAATGTATCTTGCCCCAGGTATTTTATTATAGTGATAGGAAACTGACCTATATATTTGTTCTGACTAAATACAACTGATTCATCAAGGAATGTTACATTTTGCATCACTAATGAAACAGCTGACACAGGGTACCTATGAAGTAAAGAGAAATTAATTTTGGCTCATTGATCTGAAGGTTCAATTCCAAGATTGGGCACCAGCTCCATTGGACTGGGCCTCTCATGAGGATGGCATATCATGGCAGGATTGTGTTTCAGAGCAAGAGGGCACATCTTGTCAGGAAGTAGGGATAGGAATTGAGAGATGGGGTTCCCACATCACCTTTGAGGGAATATCCATGGTGACCTATGGACCTCTCCCTAGGCCCCACTCCTTAGAGGCACACCGCACCTCCCAATATTGCCACTGTGGGGGTCAAATCTTTACATAGTGATCTTTGGGGGGCATTCAACATTCAAACTATAGCACATCAAAGATTGTGTTGTCAATTGTTTGAAAAAGATCTGTTGTGTAGCTTGATGGTAGAACTCTTGCCTAGCATGTATGACATTCTGGGTTCAATCCTAGCACCATATACACACAAAAAAAGAATAATGAATAGAATGAAAAATTAAGAATACTAAACTGATTTATGTCTTCTATTATTGCATTGGTGGTTTCTATTAAAGCAATATTCCCAAAATGTACAAAATATATTCCTCACATATATTCACCAGAACATTTAGATTTAGTTGTTTAGATATTCCATTTTTTTGTGGTGCTGAGGATAGCCCTCACAGATATTAGGCAAGTGTTCTATCACTGAACTCATCCCCAACCCTCTATGTTTCTTTAAAACAAGCAGTCAGGCACAATGAGATGGCACATGTCTGTAACCCCAGCTACTGGGGAGGCTGAGGCAGGAGGATTGCAAGTTTGAGGCCAGCTTGGGCAACTTAGCCAAACCCTGTCTCAAAATGAAATGAAGGTGTGAGGAGTGTAGCTCAGTGGTGGGACTGCTTGTCAAGCATGCATGAAGCCCTGGGTTCAGTCCTAAGTACTGGGGGAAAAAATAGTAGTCAAATTAGTGTGGGAAAAGCTGCATACTATATTCTTTTTTTAAAGCATATTATCCACTAAATCTCTGAAAGCCTTTTTTCATTGAAGGCTCCATTTAGTTTATTTATTACAGAACAGTTTTTTTTTTCAAGTTGAACTTCTTACCATCCTGAGGGAAATAACTTCTGCTAAATACACTTCAGGGAATTTTATAGTATGTCAAACTGAAAGGTGGAAGGGCGTAGAGAGTACAAAAGTTTTAGAATTATACATCAGTGTAAAAGACTGATTTTTACCTGGTCAACTGGCAGACCATGATGTTGGAGCAGGAACGCCTGAGCTGTTGCTTATGTAGGAGTACATATCTCATAAGTAGTCAGCTTTAAATATATAAAAAATCAGTAAAAATGAGTGTGGTTCTTTGTTTTCCTCTGTGAGGATAGGAGGAGAATTCCAGAAAATCAGAAGAAAAGTACCATCAAGGTCAATATTTTGAAAGAAAAAGCTCTATTCATGTCAGGACAAGATCTACCTAAAAATGGAAATATATATGAATGAGTCCAAAACAATAGAATTCAACTACCAGTTGATTCTATCATGTGTTTGAGGATGTATTTATAGTTTTCAGAATACTGGTAGAACTTAAACCATAAATTTTAAAGAGGGAATTTTATTAATGTATAATCAGAGGCAAATATATTTTAATTGTTTTTAGTTCTTGAAATAGAAATAGCATTTGTTGATTGCAGTATTTGAAATCTTTTCCTAATATACCTATGGTATATCATTTTTTTATATCCTATGCTGAATAATACATGAGAAGAAGCAGTTATGACTTCATTTGAAGTTTTAACTAACATGCCCTTACTCTCCACATATAGCAGTTCAAGTCATTAATTTTTAAAATTTTATCTTTTGAATTAGTTTTTTGAAAACCTTATCAAACATGAAAAAGAAAGCATTATAAAAGACACCTATATATTTTTAGCTAAGATAAGCAAATTTATGGTACTTATGTTAACGTAATTAATCTTTAATAAAGTTTTTAAAGGATATTTTAGATTATAGAGCTACCATGAAGTCATAAAGCATGTTTGCATTTATCCCACGTGCAATTTCTCCCATATATATATCAATATATTTTATAATATAATCTTTTTAATGTGCTGTTGCATTTGGTTTGCTAATACATATTTTTTAGAAATTTTTTTGTTTTAGGTGTACAAACCTTTATTTTAATTTCTTTATTTATATGTGGTGCTGAAAATTGAAACCAAGGCTCATACATACTAGGCAAGCATGCTACCACTGAGCCACAACTGCAGCCCCATGATTTGCTTATATTCTGTTGACAATTTTTACATTTGTATTCATGGGGGGTTTATGTCTGTAGTTTTCTTTGTTGTAGTAAGTAGTGTCTTTGTCCAGTGTTGACATCAGGGTAAGTGCTGATATCAGTAGGTAGTGTTGGGTAGTATACACAAAAAATTAATTTGGAAGCATAGCTTCCTCCTCAAATTTTTGGAAGACTATAAGAAGAATTGGTGTTAATTCTTATTTGCTTGATGGAATTTATCAGCGAAGACATCTGGTTCTAAACTCTTCTTTGTTGTGAGTGGCAGTTAGACCTGTGATCCATTATCCTTTATCATAATAGGTCTGTTCATATTTTTTTAATCTTTAATGGTTCAGTCTTACTAGGGTCTATATATTTGGGAACTTATCTGTCTCCTCTAGAATATCTAATTTATTACTGTATAAGTTTTCAAGATTCCTTTTATTTCTATGATATCTATTATAATGTCTTCTCTTTCATTTCCAATTTTTGTTATTTGAATCTTTTTTTTCTGAGTCTTGCTAAGAGTTTCTCAATTTTATCTTTTCCCAAAAACCAAATTTAGTTCTCTTTTTTCTCCATTCTCTCTCTATTCTCTATTTTTCTTTTTGAGACAACATAACTGGGTTGCCAAGCCTGACACCAAAGTCCTATGCTCAAGTGATCCTCCTGCCTCAGCCTCCCAGGTGGCTGGGACTACAGGCGAGAACCACACCTTGCCCCTCTGGTTTCAGTGAAGCATTTCATCTGATTTCATTTTATTTCCTCTCCTAGAGTATCAAGAATAATTCTATTAAAATTTTTATACTGTTTTCCCTGGAATTTGGAGTAGGCATTTTAAACTAATTTAAGTACACCTTTAAGTAACACTAAACTGCTTCATATTAGTATAGTTACCTCATAATGGAGTATTGCACGTATTCATTTTACTTACATTTATGCTATAATCACCCAATAAATTACTACTATTACTTTAAACAAATAGTTTTCTTTTAGATCAGTGAAAAAAAAATTTTATTGTACCTTCAACTTATTCTTTCCATAACACTCCTTCTTTATATAGATCCAACTTTCTAACATATCATTTTCCTTCTGCCTGAAAATATTTTTTAAATATTTCTTATAGGGAAGTCTGCTGGTAATGGATTTCCTCAGTTTTTATTTGCTTACAGAATCCATAGATCTTCACTTTTAAAGGATAATTTTGCTGGATATAAGAGTCATAGTTTCTGAGTGTTCCTCTTACCCCAACATTTTGAATATTTTACTCTATTCTCTTTTTGCTAAATGGTTCTGATTGAAAGTCCATTGTAAGCCCTGTTCCTCTATAGGTAGAGTAATTTTTCCAAGAATTCCTGTTTTGTCTTTGACTTTCTGCAGTTTGAATATAATATGTCTACATGCAGTGCTTTAGGAATTTATCTTGCTTAGTGTGTTCTGAGATTTATGAATCTGCGGTTTGGTGTTTGTCGTTAATTTTTGCAAAGTCCTCCATCATTATTACTGCAGCTCAGCTTTCTTTCTTCCTCTTCTGATATTCCAATTACCCCTAACTGACATGTTTGGAATTTTCCCACAAGTCTTAGATGTCTTATGCTTTTCATTCTTTTTCTCTTTGCATGCCAGTTGGAAAGTTTCTATTGACCTCTATTCAAGTTCAGTGATTCTTCCCTTGGCCCTGCTGGGGCTTCTGATGAGCCCAATCCAGGACAGTCTTGATTTCTTTTACAGAACTTTTGATTTCTAGCATTCCTTTTCACTCTTTCTAACATCTCCCTGCTTTCATTGCCCATCTGTTCTCTTGCATATTGTCTACATTTCCACTAGAACCCTTAATAAATCATAGTTGTTTTAAATTTTGACTAATAATTCCAAAATCTGGCTCATATTCCAGCATCTGAGTGGTTCTGATACTTGCTTTGTCTTTTTCAATTTTGTTTTTCTTCCCTTTTGCCACAGCTCGTAATTCTTTGTAGGATCCAGGTCCTAAGAACTAAAATACATCTGCCTTTCTTTTGAAAGGATGTATATTAATCTCGCTAGGAACTGAGCACTGTTTCATGTTTTTTGTAACTATAGGTGCTAGAGACTACACATTCCTTTAATGTCCTTATTTTATTTTCTCAGTTGTTGTTAGGCTTCTTTCAATGCTTTTTCTCAAACTCCATCCTGCAGCTCTTTCAGGTGTCTGCACTGTATTATACTGGAGTTCCTGGGCATGTGTGCGTGTGGATGTTCTACAGTAATTCAGTTCAATCCCAGTCTTTGGGTGTGGGCTTGTTTCTCTGTCCTGTGACCCTGCAACGTTTTCCCACTTATATAGCTCCTTCCCTGTGACCCCCTAAGAAGAGACTGAAAGGAGAGGGGAGAAAAAGGGAAGAAGAGTGCCTTCCCTACAGCCTTGGGCAAAGGCTCTGATAAAGGCTTTCATGCCAGAGAGTTGGTCTTTGTTAGTGAAAAAAGACTATGGGTATAACATACAAGATGATCGTTTCCCTTTCCCTGCCATCACCAGGAAGGAATCCTCTTTTGGTTCTTTACTGAATACATAGTCCAGCTTCTAGAGGTTGAGGAGTACCTAGGACTGGGGCCATAGGGAGTTCTTCTCCCTAATGCTAGTCCACACTCAGCCTCCAGCAAATCTCAAATTTGCCATTTTTGTGTCCCTAGTGGTTTTTTTGCCTCAGATGAGCACATCTATTCTAGGGATTTCTAGAATCTCCTATTGTTGCACACTTCAGGGTGGCAGCTTGTCTTTCAAAGTCAGTTCTCTGATGGGTCCAAGAAAAATCATTGTGAGTTTGTCCAGTTTTTTCTTGTAAGAACAAAAGTGATAGAGTTTTTATGACCTGGCTCAGATCTATCTACCTTCCTTCCTTCCCCCATCTCATCCCATCCCAGAAAACCTCTGTAAGAACTAATCTCCCTCTTCCTCACACTCATGACATTCTTTCAACCTCTTTGAAAGCACTCACCGTAGATTGACTATGTCGCAGTGCTGTCAGATTGTGCAGGCACACTGTTTCAATCTGTTTATCTGGGTCTATGTCTATATCAAGGGCGATGTCTGTGATTCAAGAATCATATTTCCTTTCCCATGGCGCAAAGTATAATGTATGGTAGATGCTCAGTTTTAAAGCATTTAAAGCATTGCATGGTAGGAATGTTGTAAGACTGTAAGGACCCAGTAAATGGTAACCATTCACAACAAGAATATTATTGTAACTGTTATGTCTTTGCCTGACATAGAACATGGTTTTTTATTTGACTGTAGCATTCCTTGTTAACCTCATCAAACATCAGGCCCCACAATATTCAACTTCTAGGGCCTCCCTAAGGATGTTACGTCCATTCATAAATTATCTTTTCCAAATAGGCTGCTTCCTTGTCTCAGAATATCTTTTTCTTGTCTCTCCATAGCAAAGTCCTAATCACCTGGGTTCAATCCCCAGTATTGCAAAAATAAATAAATAAACACCTGGGTTCAATCCCCAGTATTGCAAAAATAAATAAACAAACAAACAAACAAATGAACAACTAAAAGGACTCAGCATGTAGTTCAGTGGTCCAGAGCTCCTCCACCACATATAAATGTGTGTGTGTGTGTGTGTATGTGTGTGTGTGTGTGTATGTACATATATATTATTAAAACAATATTATTATAAATTTAAGTATATACATTAACATACTTATTTATATATATAAAAATATATTTGATATGTTTATATATATTATGTGTTGTGGGGGATGCTGTGGATTGGCCCCAGGGGTACTCTACCACTAACCTACATCCTCAGGTTGGTCTCAAACTTAACGATCCTTCTGCTTTAGTCTCTCAAAGTTTTTGTGACTGCAGGTGCACATTAGATGCCTGACTCACTTTCAGGGTTCTTGTCACATGTAAAAACCTAGGTGCTAGCTGAATCCTATCAAAACTATTATTGGTTATTTTCAAGCAGTGGGAGTTGGAACCATGTCTGTCTATTATGATTGCTAGCTTGGTGTTTTCCACATAGTTGGTCTATAAGTGCTTGTTGAGTGAGTATAGGCTAAAAGACGCAAAACAGTGATTGACCCTGTTCATGTATAAGCTGTCTATTACACTGACATTGCTGCCCACTGAGTTAATTCTTCTCTTATCTATACCTCCCTGAAAGTGAGTGCATCTTTTATTTTGTTAGGTATTTTTACATCTGTCCTGCCCATTAGAAGGAGAGTTGGTATAGGGTGTCAGCTCAGTCTTATTCATTTTTTTTACATGCTGAGGGAGGAAATTGTAGGACAGCAATAAATATTTGTTGAACAAGCCTATTAGATTGGTGTTGCAGGATAGAAGGAAAGCACGAGAGAAGTAAAACTTTTTTAAATGTTGGGAGGAATAAATGGCAAAGTCGACCATTTAAACAAATAGAGGGAAAATGCTTTAAATGGGTAAAAGCAATAAAAATGTGAGAAGGTATTTTTTTCATTGTTGTTTATAATTCTGTTGGCAGAGATCATCAGTATTAAGGGGTTGAAGAGTACATTTAAAGGGTCAAGTTGTTGGATAAAAAATTGGGGGCATAAAAGAATTTCATTCTACTTTTGTTTCAGTGAAAATGATAAGTTAATCCTATGAATATGGGAATAGTGATCATAATTGGAAGATAAAAATGAAGGGACCCTAAATGGATATGTCCCTACTTGTTTCCTATTTGATGAAATAGTGGCCACCTGTCTTGTTCTGATAGCCCTAGAATAGAAACTCAGAAGTGTTTAATATAAACCATCCACTTTAGAGGGAGTTCCTAGAATTTCATATACAGTAGTAATAATAATGAACATGTATGCTTCTGACAGGTGTAACAGAACACAGATAATTCTCTGTTCTTTTATTATCTATGATTTATGACAGCCAGGAATAAGATGATCTTTTATAGGAATTATCATAATATTTGTCTGTTTCACCTGAAGAATTGGCTCGGTTTGTAAATTTGATGGAATGAAAAGCAATATGAAACATTTTCTACAGGAAGTGGTTAGGTTGAATTTACATTGATAAAGATTATAGGAGAAGAACCTTTTCTTGTTGGGGTGTTGCTCTAATTTTGTTGAATTTCGTTGTGATCTTAGAAAGTATTAACTTTTGCTTCATTATATCATTTACTCAACTATAACACTAATCTTGTTCCAAATATTAAAATGACCCTTGTATAAACTACATTTAAGAAGACTTTATTTGGAATTCTCAAGAATATTTTTCCATAACAGGCAGAAATTTCCAGACACTTGTGAGATGAGTGAATTTGTTATTATATTAAGTCACACAAATCTGAAACACTCTACGATGACTTGAACTATTGTATAAAATCTTTCTTAGAGATCATATGATATTTTTAGGGGATAATAGGATTAAGTAGCCCTTCTTTAGGCACATAGCTTATTCTACTCAAACTTCTCTAACTCCATTTGATCATTAATCCAGTTGGGCTAGCATTACCAATATTGCCTTTTTAAAATTTTATTTTCACCCTGTTTATTGCTTTTCCTTCAGTACAAAAGCTATGTAAGGTCTTCTCTGACTGTTTTTTGAACTTTTCTTTCCCTTCTATTGCCTGTCCAATATTTTTATTTCATTATCTTCTTTAAAAAAATAAAAGAAATATTAACATGTTATCTATAGCTATTTACTTTGAGAAAAGTTCTGTGAAATACAATGGAATTGAATAAAATTGTATTTTGATTAACTAATTTTTTTCTCCTATGAAGTGACCTCTGTATTTTGCAATATTCAGAGTAAGCTATAACTCTCCTTCTTAGAATTTTAAGATTGGTAGCTACTTACCCCTGAGCTTACCACCATGTGAGCATTTCAAAGAGAAAAATGGGTCTTCTGGAAAATATATACTTTTAGGGGGTGGGTAATAGGTGATTTCTTACCTGTCACCAATATTTATATGAGTTTTCCAGTTTGATCAAAAGTAAGGCCTAAGTTCTTTTAACTCTAACTTCCATCTTGGGCTTTGGTATTCTCTCTGCTTTCTGCTTTCTTCAAATTATTTGAAGAAATTTTTCCACAGTCTTCTAAGACTTCCCAGAACAAGAGGCAATTTGGTTGATAGCAAAGGTCTTCATGTGGGTGTGTTACAAGAATTTTGTTTTAAGTATATCCAAAATAATTATATATGTCCATGATATTCAGGTAAAAAGGTACAGTTAAAAAGAGAACTGGTTTTTATTCTGTTTTGTTTTGTTATGCTTTTTTTTTTTTTTGAGCACTCACAAAGTGTCACTGTGCTGTGCTTTTAAAATATATTTCATTTCATTTAATCCTTTTAAGATGTTATACTTTAGCTGCTTCCATCCCTATTGCACAAAGATCATAACAGCTAACATTTGTTGGGCACTTACCATATACCATGCACAGCTATAAGGGCTTTATGTGTACTTTCTTGGTTACAACCCTCATCAGGAGGTATCATTATTATTTCTGTAAGGAACTGAATGTCTGGAGACTAAATAACTCTCCCCCAAATGGCCTTGCTGTTCTAGGATCATGCTCAAGGAGAAAATCAAGCTCAGGTGTAATTCTCAAGTCAGTATTCTTTCCTTTATACCAATGCATCTCTTTCTATAATACTTCTATGCTTATTTTAAAATAGAAATGACTTTAAGTGATTTAATAAACAGCTTTGATTTTTCCTCAGATTCCAAAGCCCTGAGGTTTACATATTCTATGACAAGATACTGTGTACCCCAGTGTACACAGCCATTTCATTTTGAGAGGCTGAGCAAGTCAACATCTTTTTTCCAAAGCTTGCTCTGTATTTATAGGAGTTGTGCAAAATATGATGTCAAGTTTACTAAAGAACCATCCTGTGTACTTCTGCGTTGCTATGGTAAATTGCTCTAATGGCTAGGAGTGTCAGTTTAGTCCCTCTTGCATCTCAAAGATAAACCTGCCAACTTGGGTGACAATTAAACTGCATGATGTGATGAACATGATTTAGAAGGTTGATGTTTAGTGTGTCCTGTGTCATCTACACATCATGCATGTTTCCTATCAAGGTCAAGAGGGTCTTTGACGTTGACAGTGATCATTTATCCCTGAGCCAAACTCTACTATTAAATTGTCGATCAAGAGGAAAAGAAGTTGATACTGTCTATTCCTCATCACCCTGTTACCTCTGTACTCATTTTTCTTCTGATTAGTGACTCACAATTTCTTGTGAAATTACACATTTTTTCTTGCTGTCAGACAGAAAGAATTTCATTTTGTAATCATACCAAAACACATGTGTGTGCTTCAGCTGCACACTATACTGCTAGGACTTGGGAATGATCCAGTCCGGCGATATGCTTGTCATATGTATTTATACATACAGACTTGTTCTCTTGGCAGGCTGCCAGCCTCTGGCCATTGTGTGTGCTTTCCCCTTTCCACCTAGTTTAAAGGTTTCTGTCATCTTATAGGTACCACCTCTAGTCCCTCACCTCTCAAAGTGTCAGTGAGCAAGTGTTGCTTACTAACCAACACTCTTTTCAATAGTTCTATCTTTCTTTTTAAGTTACAGAAAATTATTTGCAGAAGGTGACACAAGAATGATTAGCCTGGCAAAAAGTAAAATTTCATTACATTTGCTGTTAAATAACCTTATTTTCTCAGATAAATGTGTTTTAGATTGTTATCGAATCAATCTTTGGAATCTGCAGATCCTTTGAAGTAGTGTTTAGTAAGAAAAAAATCTTACAGTTGGTAAGTCCTCCATCCAGAGTTACCATGTGTAACAGCGGGGATTATCTCAGTTTATCTTAACCTATCCAGTGCCTGATACAATGCCAGGCACATGGTTGGTATATTTTTACCTGATGAGGAATGGGTGGATAGGTAGACACATGAGTTTGTCTTTGCTCTCTATAAGGCTTGCTTTCAAGTAGCTGATGGTTCTCCTTCCTGGTAATGAACTACTAGAACCTGCCTACGATGTGATAGCACAAACTGGGGAGCCAGATTGTCTTGGTTTAGGTCCCAGCTTTGCCAAACCAATCTATTGTACCTTAGGCAAGGTACTTAACCTCTCCATGCCTCAGTTTCTTCTTCTGTGAAAGGGGTGTCTTAATAGAATCTCTGATGTGTGATGAGGATGTAATGTTGCAATGAATGCAAAATACTCAAAACAGTGCTTGGTGCATGGTAAACTTTCTGTTCTTGTAAAATCTACAGAGAAAGTCAACTTGCAGTAAGCTATGGCAACAGACTATTTGAAAAATGTGTTTTGGTAAGCAGAGAGGATGAGTGGAAACTTAATTAAGCTGGACAAATTCCCATGGTCTTGTGCTGTGAAATGATGTCTTTGTTAATGCCCTATTTGATAGGAGTGTTTGGGGGAGTGCAAAGCTGAAGTCACAGTAGGTCCTCGCTGATGCTTCTAATGAAACCTAGTGGCTTCACCTGGAGGGACATAGGTAGTGTCATAAGAGCCATCATTTGATTCATCTGATGTAAGTGAATACTTGTGAGAAGTAAGTTAAGACTTAGGGTAACTAGCTTTTGTTCAAATCAGGAAGTGAGTGCTGTTATATCACTTTGGAATAGTAGACATAGACAGAAATTTCAGGAAACTGTAATTACTTCGTGTTGGGGCAGGCTCCAAAATGGCTGTAGTTAGGCTCCCTCACTGAGTCTTCCGGCAGGCTATGTTATGATTTTAGTGTGTAGCCAGGGCTGGGAACCAACTATGTTATGATTAGTCAAGGCCAGAAACACTGTGACTTAGCATACAGGCTCAAGGTCATAAACATTAACTTATGAACACGGGGCGCCTCCCCTCTGTAACCTGTTGGCAGTGTGCTGCCTATGTTTGGCCACATATAATAAGGGCTTATGGAAAAGATGTGGGGCGAGAAGGGCTAAAATGGAACTGGCTGGGGACTGAACCTGAAGCTGGGGGCTGGCTAATGGCTGTGGCCACCACTGAATCAAGCATGCCTACTATCCTAACTGTGCTTTGGATCTTCTTCCACCTGCTGAACCCTGACTGCTTCCTGGGTCACAGCCCCCACACGACACTTAGAGTTACAATATATACTCTCAATATGTGTATTAGTATGTATGTATATTATAATAACCTAAGATCCTTCTTAGGCTATTCTACCTGTTATGGGCATCTTTACCTTAAAAAGATAAATAGATCATTTATTCCAACTCTGTTGGTTGGTTTTAGGTGTCAGTTATTTTCCTCAGTCTCTTAGTTTCAGCTGAAAAGACGTGAGGAAATGATCCAGTTTCTTCGTTATAGTGGACTGGAAACCAATGGAAGCAAAAAGAAAAAAAAATGTAGGACATGAATTTTAAAAGATAAGTTTCCTTTAATCTAAATGTAACCACTTCTTTTGAATTGAATTCCATTTTTCTCACAGAGAATTATAACCAATGGAATTCAGTTTACCCAGTTTCTTTGATTTACAACTAAAGAAAATGAAACTTGTTCAAATTGGTGGCTTTCCTTGGCTGTTTACCTGCTTGGTGTTAGAACCACACTAGAACTTGGTTTCTATTATTAAATCCAGTGCTCTCTTCAGTACCCTGGTTAAATCATCAAAGAATTTTATGTCTAAATAAATTAAATAACCCACTACGTTCTTTATTGCTGAACTGTTTTTTTTTTTTTCCAAAAAATGAAATGAAACTAGGGAATTATTTACATCTGGCTTCATCTTTTGCGAGAGCATTTGGATTTGAGAGCAGGTGGCACCCTGCCAGTGACAAATGGAGGCATCAATATTGCCTTCCCATCATACGCTACCTTTTATGGTGTCGAGAGATTTCTTGCTCTCCTTTGTGACCCAGCTGCAAAGCAGCTGTTGTTTGGGCTCCAGCCTTTCCACTCTCAAAAGGCAGCGGTCCTAACTACCCCCACTGTGTTTGAACTTCTGCAGTGTGAGTGAGCTCAAACTGACCCTGCAGGGACCAAGGCAGCCCCCATGCCATTGCAAAACAGTTTGAATGGAGTAATTTAAGTGAATGCTTATAGATCTGGTCGGGACAAAGAAGCAATACCTATAACAGCAAACAGCCCAGCTGTTTGGACATGTTGCTACTAGCTAAGATGAGGGCATTTCCGTTGCACTGATTCCCTACAGGGATTGATCACTTTATTCATCTAAAGTTTTTTCATGAACTTTTGTTGCCATCTTATGGACCATGGAATGCTAACAAAAATCTGTATTTTTTTTCTTTTTCCTTGTGAATGTTACCAATGATGGTAGTAGGCACAAAATTCTGAGTATTGCCCAAGCATCCAGATTTGATCACATTTGCTCACTGCAAACAGTGCCTTCTGTCTGAAGGGCAGCAGCACTTCTCAAGGAGACTGTATGTTTAAAGAGTATTTTGGGGGACATCCTAGCCTCCAGAACTATGAGAAATGAATTTTTGTTGTCTATTTTAAAAGAAGTGTGATTTCAGTGTTTGCTTTTGCAGGATATTTAACACTCTTCACGCATTTTTGACCACCTACTATGCATCTGGCCCTTGGCTAAGTGTTGATTTAACAATCCTCCCAAAGTGGTTTATAATTAGAAGAGGAGATTACGAATGAATTAGAATTGGTAATTATGGTACATATGGTAAGTGTCGAAACAAAAGTAGGAATCAAGTGTTGTTAGTGTACCCAGGAAGAAGAGACTCAGCTCGAAGTATTCTGGACAGGTTTAATTTGGCCACAGCAGTAACTGGAAAGTCTAAGACTCCTCTAAGAGAAGTTTTTTTTTTGGTTATTTTCCCATCAAATTATCAATTCAAAAACGTAGGCATTAGCTGGGTGTGGTGGTACACACCTGTCATCCCAGAGGCTCAGGAGGCTGAGGCAGGAGGATCACAAGTTCAAGGCCAACCTCAACAACTTTTTGAGGCCCTAAACATCTAAATGAGACCCTGTCTTAAAACAAGAACCAAAAAGGGGTTGGGGATGTGACTCGGTAGTTAAGTGCCCTGGGTTCAATCCCCAGTATAAAATAATAATAACAATAACAAAAAACCTGGGCCCTGTTGTGAATTATGTTTTGATTTTCTGTGTCCCCCTCTCTCCAAATCCTCATTGTTCTCATTTCCTTCTGTTGATAGGTAGCTTCACAGACAGATCCACCGTAATAGCTGTGTCTCTTTTCTCACCTTCTCCTCCACTTCCCCCTGTAACTTCTTGCTTTACGACTGTTAAGCACTCCTTACTGAGATCACCCATGGTCTCTGTCACCAAATCCTGTAGGGATTTTTCAGAATTGGACATGATCGACGACTACTGTTTTCTTAAAATGCTTACTGTTTCACCTTGGTTTCAGCCTCTTGATTCCACCTGATTAACAAATCACATTTTGACATCTCCTGTATTTCCTAGCTACAGTAATCTCTACAAGCCTTACGACTGAGCTGATAATCTTATCCTCCAAACTGGGTCCTCCTTGATTATTGAATATCTTCCCTTAGTCACCGTCTAAAGCCCAGGGCTCATCCTTGTTCCCTCCATCTCCCCAATCACATCCCCTCTCTAACCTATTTGTCATTCTGGGTAGATGACCAATTCTGTGTTTCCTTTCATACCAGCCCTCTAATCTTGGCTTCTCCAGGTCCTTTGTGTCCTTCTGTTCCCATTGAACCTGTTATCCTCAACCTGTTATCCTCACTGTCCTGTGAGTGATATTTACAGAGCATCAGACAGCATCTTCCTATGACCTGTGAGCCAGGTGTCTCTGCTCTGCCCTGCTTTCCACAGGCCTCAACCTTACTCCTGTCTGCCTCACCCACTCTGGGCTTTGTGTGGTGTTTTTGTATTCCTGTTACAAGTATTTCATCTTTGCTGTGTCTCTACTTGTAATCCTTTGGTCTCCCCTTCAGTAAGTTAATCACATATGTCTTTTGACTTTTAGATCAAGCATCGGTTCCTTAGGAATCCTTGTTGTGTATTTTGACTTGTTCAAACCACCTGCTATGGGTCAAACTCCCATCTCTTGTGTTTGTCATGGGACAGCTGCAGTTTTTTAAGTTTCACCAGGGCAGGAGTTGTGTCTGTTTTTATAATCCATTTTCATCCCACTTAAAACAGTGCTGGGCAATATGGTAGGTGCCCAATAAATGTTTGTTGAATTAAGAGAGCCAATCAATAAATGTAATAAATGTAATGAATTTCCTAAAATTTCATTGTTTTAATTAAAAGCAAATGGATCTTTTTGTTTTATAACTGAGAGATAAATCATAACCCCATTTTTAGTGTCTAAAAATGATCTATTTAAAAATTTGAGAATATCTGCACAATTTTAAAGTAAAAATTTTGTATATATTATGTACAATCTAACTATAAATTTGATATAAACAAAATTTCTACTTATTTTACCTCAGCTCTTTCAGACAATTTAATGAAATGTCTGAGTACTGTTCTCCTCAACTGAGAATATGGATGGATATACGAGGTGTGATGAGATGTTGGTGTTAACTTGACTCTGAATGTTGGCAACACAGTATAACAGCCTAAGTAATTTGCCCAGGTGGAGTTTAAGATGCGGTTGTTTTCTATCAAATTAATTATCTCCACTGAAATGTTATTACAGTATGTGTGGATGATTCCTTTAGGCTTGAAGGAAAAATATACAAGTGAACAGATGTAGAAAGGAAATGAAAATTGTAACATAATAGGAAGCCTAAGTAAGCTAAATACCTTCAGTTATGTACTATTTATAATAGTCATTTTGTGTTTCTCTTAAAATGTAACTTTATTTAACCTACTCTGAATGTCAAAGTTGTGTAAAAAGTAAGTTGCATTTAAATTTAATCCACTCAGATATTTTAAATACATCTTTATGAAACATAAATCTCTTATAATTTGAGAATTTTTAAAAAAAATGGTACTGTATGTTGACATTTTATATTGCTTTTCAATAGTTTTTCTCTTTTTTTCAAAAACATTGCAATTATAATGTAAATAAATGTGATGGTTTTTTGTTTGTTTTTTTTCACTCCTTTCTTAGCATGGTAGCAAGTTTACTTCCCTTTCTTTCTTCTCATGCAACGTATGGCATATCTGTTGTTCTTTTTTCCTGCCAGTGGCCCTCTCTCTGGTCAATCTTTCTGAATTAATCCTCTGTATTCTATTGCCCTATCATCTCCATCAAGCAGAACTTTAGTACTCCAACTGCACATGCACGTTCCTACTGACACCAACTCCTACAAAATCTTTCCCCTGTCAATGAATAATAACCTGCATCCATCCTCGTGTGGCAAGTGAAAAACTATTGTCATCCTTGATTCTTCCTTTTATGCTACACCCACATCTGATCCATTGGCCACTGCTCTTCAAAAGCTACCCCAAATCTAATCACTTCTCACCACTCCACTGTTTCCACCCTAGTGTAAACCATGAGTATTAACAGCCTCCTGAGTGATTTCCCTATTATTTGTTGGCCCTTCTGCCTGTCAGTGTTCTACCCCAAATCTGGAGGGTTGTTTTATTTTGTTTTAATATAAGTGAGATCATGATATACCTCAACTTAAAATCCTCCATGATATTCATTCCTCATTCAAAAGAAATTCCAGTGCCGACTCTAGCATCATATATACTAAAGCTAACACTGATGAAAATATGAATCAAAATATCATGTGGCATCCAGTACTGGTTTTTCCCAACTGAAAAGAAAAAAAGAAAACATTTCAGAAATTACCAACTCCTTCCAATGCCTGGTAAGCCCTGCAGCATCTATACTATCCTCTCATACTTCTTTCCTATGATTTTAGTGGGATTTACTCCACTGCTGCCTTACTGCTTGTTGTTCTTGTTGTTGTTTTCTGATTTTTCTGAAAGTTCTTAACACTGCAGGCATGACAGATCTTTGCATGACCTGTTCACTCCCTTTACTTTGGTCCCTTTTCAAATGTCACTAAAGGCCTTTCTTGGTCACTTTATCAGACATAATCCCAACCTATCCCCAGCTGTGGAGTATTGCTCTTTCTATGGAGCTGGTGTTATTTTTTACCAGCATACTTAAGAGTGATGTGTTACTTGTATGTGTGTTAGCTGTCCATTCTGCAACCAGAAAGGAAGTTGGATGAGGACAGGAACTGCTGCGATTACCAAGACCTGGAATACAGCCTGCCATACGGAGGGAACTTAATCCAATTCTATGAAGTGAAACCCACATCTGGGAACCTTCTATTTCCCTTCTCAGTAGACTAGGTTGTACTGTTGTTTAGACACTTGGCTCGACTACTAGTGTAGTCCTTTTTTTTAAACCTCTCTTACTCTAGATGTGTACGTCTCCCCACTCAGTCTTAAAATACCAGTGGACCAAACCTTTCCTTCCCCTACTGTTCAAACTCCAATAGTAAAGTGAGCCAGTAACACAGGTGTTGCCACTAAGAGAACATAATTGGACTGTAAACTTCTGCATCCTGCTTGGTTCACTTAACAGTGGATCAGGAAGATCTCTTAGGGTTTAAATAATTTTATACAAAACTATTTTAATAGATACACAGTATTTCACTGAAATGACATAGGTTAATCCAGTCCATGCTGATGGACATTGAGTTTATATAAACAATGCTGAAGTGGAAATAAATAGCAACTATGTTGTATTTACATGTGTTTCCTTAGGACCAATGCCTGGAAATAGAATTGGTTTGCCAAAGTGTGTCTATGATTTAAAAGCTTTTGATACATGTAAAATTGCCTCCCAGGAGGATTTTATTACATTTTACTATATTTCAACAATGTGTTGTAGGAATGCCTATTTTTATGGCCCCTTACCATCACTGAGTTCTCTCATTTTTTGCAACTTTCTTGATAGATGAATAATAGCATGTTAATGTATTAATTTCTATGATAAGGCTAATTAAATGTTGCATATGTGTAACATGCTTTTATAGGGATTCTGGTCTCTTTCTTTTTTTAGTATTTGCAAACTACTTGTTTGTGCTGTTTGTTGATGTAACATATTGTATCAGACAACAAATACAGTTACATGTGCACAATATACTTATCTTCTTGGAGTGATATTCCCTCTTGCAGTCTTTCAGCCCTCTTGGTCAGCTGTTGCATTTCAGCTAGGTTTCAATGATTCATAGGTTACGTACCTCTTTCAGATTCATAGGCTACCTACCTCTTCTGTCTGACTTGGCTCTAAATTAGAGATGACCATGAATGACTTATGGAGTTCATCTTGTTAGAGTGGCTCACAGAAATGGAGCAAATGGATTACTCACTATTGCAAATTTATTACAAAGACATTTGAAAGAATACAAATGAACTGCCAGGTGAAGAGGTACATAGGAGAGGTTGGGAAGGAATGTCTGCCCTGCTGGAGTTAGGGAGCCGCACCTCCTTCCTGTCATTTGTACGTGTTCTCATTTACCAACCCATCGAATGAATGAATGCCATCGTGCAGGAATTTCTTCTTAGACTCATCATATAGGTGTTAATCATTCAACTTCCAGCCCCTTTCTCCTTCCTAGAGACCAAAGGTTCCAAGCTTCCAATCATGAGCTAGTGTTTCTGGTGATCTGCTCCCATCCAGGAATCCACAAAGAGTGACCTCATTAGAACAAAAGATGTTCCTATCATTGAAGAGAATTCCTAGAGATTAGAAACTCTGTGTTGGGAATCAGGCTTGAAAGAGGAAATATTAGATCAAAAGATTCTTTTAGCACCTCTATTAGAAAATTAAAAGGGTTTTAAAAACTCTGTGCCAGGAAATGTTCACAAAGACATATATATTTATACATACATATATATAATTTACATATTATACATTTATAATGAATAATCATAAATCTACTACTTGTAATTATATTATAAAATATTATAATATAAACCATAATATCACCATTTATATATTTAAATATATGTGCACACAATATATCTCCATATAAAGTCATAATGTGATGCAACAATTCAAGGTCTTGGTATTTTCAGGTGTCATTCAGTAGAATAGCAGTTCTGAGCAGTGGAATCAAGACATATTGTAGAAGGTGTTGAGTTTTGTCCTGGATAATTTGTCACTAAAAAGACAAAGGCTTGAGTGTACTTTACCAAAGTCATAATACTACAATTCTCCCTTGTATATTGCTATGTGCTTTCTTAAGGGAGGTTTCCAGGAGTGATTGTTAGAGTCAGTGTGTGTGAGTATGTAAAAACCTGTATGTGGCTATTTTTATATTTGTATGTTTTGTAGTTTGAAAGAGTGTTGACCACCACTGGGTGGGATGCTGTTTGCTTCATGTGCCCACTCACTGGGATCCTCTTTGTCAGCTGTGATAGTAGTAGCACTAGTTTAATAGGAAAATGAAGTAAATTAGCTGGAAACTGATCCCACACTGTGGAAATAGCCTATATAAACTTCACTGGATATTAATCATACATTCATATATTTTAATACTGCCAGTCAGAAGAGGACCTGATTAGGGTGAAGGTTTTCATTGTTGTTTTTCATGAGTTTCAACAATACTGTCTTATGTATGGTTTTGAATAATTAGTGCATTCCTTTTTCTTGGTTTCTGAACCACTGCATGTGTCCAGTTACCTATCAATACACAAAATGCATATTGTATATGTTTTGCTTCCTGTAAGGGGTTTGTTCAACCTGAGACTCTTATGTAAAACATGCTTATAGAAAATGCTGATATAATCTCAAAGGCACCATGAAAAATATCCTGAACAATTTTTTCTTCTCCATTTTCTTAATTACTGTCTCCCTAAAACAGTAAATTTGATTAAACACTGTATTACCTCCCAACAATCCTGACACCTTCATAGAAACTAGTGATGTGTTTACCTGATTGACTTAGCTGGTCAATTTTTGATTCCTTGTTTTATATACTCTCATGAGGGTTGTCTTTTCATCCTTATTATTTGGCAGTTAGTCTTCACTAAACAAGTAGTGGTCATATCTCCCTGCCTCAGAAATAATGTTCTACATGTCCAATTTGTATCGAGGAGATTATGGGACTCATTTCTTTTAATAACTTAGTCCAGTGAGCAGCCAGAGACCACCGTCTTTGAGTACCAATGCAAGTTTTTAAAGCTTTATACTTTTATTTTGCCAATGAGCAAGGAGTTTACTACCCAATTTTCTGTGGCATTGATAAATGAACCAGTTTCTTCTTTTCTGTCCTTAAAACCTTAAGTGGAAGAAAATTGAAAGCCCCTTTTTATTTGCATATAAAATCTTTGCAGATTATTTACCAAATCATAGCTCGTATTTTGCATCTTTCTTTTATTATCCTCTTCTGCAAGTTCTTTGTGTATTCTGGAAATAATTTAAAGAATGACCATGTTTTTTAGGCTCTATAAACAACAAAACATATTATTGGTCATTCATGGCTCTTCATTCTGTTGCATATTACCTACCTGTGTGTATCCAATAATAGTTAACATATGCTACAAACCTATACCTAAGTAGTGTAATAGTTGCTTTATATGTATTGGTTCGGATAATTCAATAATCTTTTGAAATAGGTTTCATCTTTTTTGAAAATTCATAGATTTTATTTTCTAGAGCAGTTTTAGGTTTATTAAAAAAAAATAAGCAGAAAGTACAGAGTTCCCGTATTCCTCCCCACCTTCCCACCACCATACACATAGTTTCCCTTATTATGATCAACTTAGGTTAGTGTACATTTGTTGCAGCTGACAAGCCAATTAAGTCTATAGTTAGCATGATGGCTCATTCTTGGTGTCATATGTTTATTCTAAGGGTTTAGATAAATATTTGAAATGTATCCACTATAACAGTATACAAAGTGGTTTCACTACCCTAAAAGTCCCCTGTGCTATACCTACCATCTTTTTTTTTGTACAGAGAAAATTACATTTAAGAAATTAAGTAATTCTCCATAAGTCACATAAACAAGTGTGCAAGCTGCTCTGCCTGTCTTCATCTCTGCTCCTAACTCAGGCATAGCCTGCCTGATTCTTTAAATTTATTGAGTCATTTGGAGAACCTTTCCTTGGTAAGATTATTGCTAAGTCTTGCTGACTTTATTAAAGAGAATACATAAGAGAAATATTTTGTCTTTTTTCCTTTGACATTAAAATGTGGGAAATACTGAAGGTAATTTTATAATTTTAGTTATTGAATAGTTGCTGAGACTTATGAATTAGAGGGAAGTTCTGCAATGGGATAACATTTAAAAGAAAGAAGACATGCAGAAGTCCACTAGCTCATTATTTGGTTATCACTCTTTATAGGTGGTAGAAGTGGTAGGCTAGTCTCTAGCTGTTAGAACAATGAATGAATGAAGGAGGTAGTAACAGAGTGAATTTTTTTTTTTTTTTCCCAAATGAATGAACAAAAAGTGAGGGTCTGGGGAAACGAATCAGTGTTGTATGGAATTTAGCACATTAGGTTGTTTACATACCTTTAACTTTGGAAAATTGATCACCATAACAGTGATTTTAAAAATAATTGTGCCAAAAGAAAAAAAAATGCCTGAAATTCATATGAGGGATAGTGTATAAATTAGAAGGAATAAACAGGTGAGATCATTTCTTTTTACCACAATGGCATCTGGCCGTCACCTTCAGTGTCCTGCTGATACCGTTGGTTATCAGTGATGAGTTCTGCTTCCTCAAATGTTGAAGTTTGAACATTAGAGAAGCACACTGAGGCAAGCATATAAAGCAGTTTTATTTAAAAGCAGTAACACAGAATTATCCTGGGAGGGAGAAGAGGGCCATAGCTGGTATTCCGGTACCTCAAGAAGTGAGAGTGCCTTGTCCCTCTTATAGACTTTTACTTTGTTCTCCTACTCTCTCCCCCCTTATCTCTCTCCTTCCTGACTAGGCCCAGGAGATGCCAAATGGTGAGAAGGAGATGGGCAGGGGCAAGGGCCAAATGGAGTGATCCAGCTGGAAGCAGCCAGGGGACATTAATTAACAACTCCCGGTCTGCAACCTTTTGGGAGGGGTAATATAGGCAGGTAGTCTTGGAAATCAAAGCTCTCTGGAGACACTGACATTCCAGTTTCCAGGGCTGGTCTCCAACTTCTCAGATCCAAACTGGCCTCCATTTTCTTGGTCGATCATCTATCTACATTACTAACTCTCTGTCTTTAATTCTATCTCACTGCTGCCACTTTTAGTCAGCATAGATCTTCATTCTAACCATGGTAGATGAGAGCTCTCTAGGAAGGTTCATCATAGCGCTGTTCTACTTCAGGCCACCTCTTTATGTTACTTTGGATATCACTGTATTTCAGAAGCCATAACCAGGTAAAGAATGTATCTAGCTGGATCATACTGTTTAATAAAAAAACTCAATTTATTGCAGGTGAACCTTCCTCTTATTTTTAAATTTATTTTCCTGTGAATATTACAATGTTCCTATTTAAAACTGTAGTTAGGCATGAGACCTCACATGATATTAAATTCTGGATGAGCAGAATTTTCAATAGTAGCAATAAGGAGTAGCTGTTTCAGATTCAATGAATTGTGACCTTATTTCTTCATATGATAAGGGTGTGCTTAGAAGTGTATAATTAGGACAAACTTCCATTACAAGAAAAAGAAGAAATAAAATGAAATCAAATTGAAGGGAGAAAATGATGTTTCCCTAAAACCATCTTATTCTTTTGATTTCTATGAAACTTTTTTTACTTTCCTGTTACTTCTCTGGTCTCTTCTTTTTCTCCTCTTTGTGGAGCTCACACTTTTCTGTCTTAATGTTTTCCAGGATTCAGACCTCCATCTTTGCTCTCACATATTCTCCTTTATCATCTTCATTTAGATAAAAACAAAACACCTCTTTTGCAACCATGGTCACCAGTGCTCCTGAGTCTGCTCATTTTTGCCCTTGAGAGGAAGAATCCCTCATGATTCATTGCTGAATCATCCATGTTCTCTGTTTTTCAAGGGTCGAAAGAGTGAGGCTGAAAAGTTCTTCTTGAAGGCTATCGAGCTGGATCCCACCAAAGGAAACTGTTACATGCATTATGGTGAGTGACTGATGGTTTTTTCCAAGTCCCCACATTTGCTCTTAATGTAGATATAAGATTCACTGACATTTTTGATTGCAGATATAGCCTCAGGCTACATTCTTATCTTCCCATTCAGAGTAGTCACATTAGGGCTGGGGTTATAACTCAGTGGTAGAGCGATTGCCTGGCATGTATGAGGCACTGGATTGGATCCTCAGCACTACATAAAAATAAATAAACAAAATAAAAGGTATTGTATCCATCTACAGCAAAAAGAAAACCTCAAAAAATAAAAATAAAGTAGTCACATTAAAGTATTCTATCCTTTATATTTCCTTCCCTACAGTAATTTTCAATGGGGAAGGCAATTTCACAGTGGTTTGTTTCAAGTTCAGTGTGGAGTTTACATGAGATCTCATCAGGAAAGCATCTAGCTCCTTGCCTGATGTGTAGTTTATAGTAAAAATATTAGCTTCCTTTTCACTCTAAATGATATTGTGTTAGTCATTGAGCATGCCATTTTGAAATTTTAGAAGTTTATGTTTTGGCCAAAAAATCTTGCTTTCTGGAAGATCTAAATGTACACCAGTCTATAAATGCCTCTGAGTGAGTCCAAGGATAAGCTATAATGGGTATAAAGGATAGTTGTCTCATTCCATGTAGCCTTGGCCTTCATCAATCCAGAATGAGCTTACACAAATCTGTCACACTCCACTCTATCATTAGTAGTGAGTCATGTGTTTAGTGAGGCACAGTAGATAGCTGGTTTGGTGTTGGGTAAGATGTGCTTATTTCTACCAGATTTGGAATGGCTTTCAAGGAGCCAAAAAACATTTACTTTTGCTGATCCCTTGGAAAAAAAATGTTTTTCTTTTATCACTATTGGCTTTGATGTCTTAGTTATTATCAAGCAGTAAACTTAAAAGTGGACGGAAATCAAATCTTAAGGAAATAAAACTAATATGCTTGTATAATATTTAATTCCTTCTCCCAGTTTCCAGCTAGTAAAAATAAATCAGTGGCAGGCTGCATGTACAGAAGAATGGAAATAATAAAATGGAGGAAACACTTAACAAACCACAAGAGCATTTTTAAACTTAGATTATTGTGTGTATTTGTCTATAAAGCTAGGGTTGTGATGCTTTATCTTCCTAACATAATGCAGGATGTAATTCAACGTAATGTATTATATAAACACTCCTGATTTTGTTTCACTGTGCACTTTTATTACTGTGTTTAGATACCAGTCAACTAATTTAAGTTGCTATGGAATTTATTTTTATTTTCACAGGTTTTTGTGTATGAAATATTTTAAATTAGAATTTTCTTATGGTTACTATTTGTGATAGTTCCATGATTATTTTTTCTGAATGCTAAAGAATCTCTTGCTATTGCATTTTAGAAAATAGGAACTTCCCAGCTTTTTGCCTGTATTTCCTTTGCTTCAAATTAATTCCACTTACTGTATCCTCTAAGCTCGTTTCCAGCAACATTGTTATATAGTATGTAGGTATTTTCACAGTAAATTTCTTGAAACTTCATCATTGCTGCATTTGAATTATTACAAATTACCATCATATCAATTTTAATAGTTGGCCCCCTTATTATTCTGGCTTGTCCATTCTTACCTACTTCCTCTTATTTTTAAATTATATCATGTTCTTGAAATTTTTTTTCCTTGGGCTGGGGATATAGCTCAGTTGGTAGAGTGCCTGCCTTGCAAGCACAAGGCCCTGGGTTCAATTCCCAGCACCACAAAAAAAAAAAAAAAAAAAAAAAAAAAAAAAATTTCTTTTCCTAGTGTGGTGGTAGGGAATATTTTTCTCATGAGAACTTTTTTAAAATTTATTTTATCAAAAAGTATAAGAAACACTTTTTATGTATTATTTGTAAGATAGTAATAACACGTCTTTAAATGTAGGTGTAAAAATTGATTGTTCTTAGTGCCTCAGAATGTTTTAAATTTGGGAACATATATACATTATTAGAAAGTTTATTTTCTCAGAGAAGAATGACTGCATAATTAAGTATAATTGTATGAAATATAATTTTGTGAAATCTTACAGCTTTCAGCATTTCTTTTCAACTTTGTAAGCAGATACCTAGAGAACTGAAAGCATGGCATCAAAAGGGAAGATTGGTTAAGGCAAAGAATCTAATTGGACAGGAAGCTCAAAACTGAGTGCTTAATTGTCCTTGCTTACTATGCTTGCGTTATAAAAAAAAAAAGTACATTTTAAAGAATTAATCATTCTCATTTTGGAGAATTCATTTCAAATAATTATATTTTAAAACTGTTACTTTTCTTTTTTAATTAAGCCCTCTGCTGTATACACAAGTAGATTAAAATCTAGGGAAATGAAGATGATTTGACCAGATTCATTGTAGGTGAATAAATTTTGGATCCTGTAATTACTTTCATTGCTTTTTATTCTATAACATATGCTGTTTCTTTTCACAATACTCATAGAGAGGCAGGGAAATAAACATTTCAATCAGTAGGTTCTTGTGTGCAGTTTTAAAATATCAAATTCCTATGTCATGACTTCACTTAATATTGTTAGGGAAGGGTCTTTATTTTGATATGTGGAAGATGTGCAACACTCTGTTTCCATAAAGTGAGTAGTGCTATACATTAAATAAATAGGACAACGCCATCTTTAGAAGGTAGTAGGTAGAAAGTGGAGTACTTCTTGAGAAAAGGTTCAAAGCAAATGGCTATGGGTGTGTGGTATTTGAGGTCTCAGAGCTTAAGCCAGCTACTTGGAAGAGCCAGATGCAGACAGAAGAAATAGAAAGTTCAGTGGTTCAAACAAGAACAAGCTATGTTTAAAGCAGAGAAAAAAGTTTCTTGTGACTAGAGCATATTGAATCAGAGGGGAAAGTGGGAGTAGATGAGGCTGCAGAGGAAGCAGAGGTAAAGCCCATAGGGTTTTTTGGATCAAACCAAGGTGTTTGCATTTTATACTAAGAGTAATAGAAAAGATCACAGGGGTATAGGGGATTATAGAAAGGTCAGAATAGATCAAGGAAAATTCTTGAGAAACCTATTCTGTTTTGGACAAGAGAATGGTGGCTTCCACTTTGGAATGGTTGCGTAATATAAATATTTACATTGAAGTTACACACTTACCTCCTTTAGAAGCTTCTAAATTGAGACTAGGGAGGACCTATTTTCCATTTTTGAATCATCAATATCTAGCATATTGCCATACTCACAGTAATATGCAGTAAACACTTATTGAGCTCAGGAATACTCTCCATTCTAGAACTGGATCTGGGGTACAAAATTCAATTAAAGAGTGCTCCATTTGATTTTTTTATTATTTCATACCCAAGAAAATACATACTATGATTCTTATATCAATTCATTGCCAGCTTACTGCCTATATATATTCTTAGGGTGTTTATACCCACAGATTGAAAGAATAAAAACACTTCCTCAGTTTAAAAATAAACTTTTAAATGAAATATATGTGTTTTGAGTCTTTTTAAAATGCTTTTGCAAATGCCAATGAAAATGCCAGAGTGAGCAAATTTTCTTTTTTGGGAAATTCACTCTCTTGGGTGATTATGTGTTTTTAGTTTGCCCGTTAATGATGCAAGTGACTTGGAAAATACCATACAGTTGGGACTAAACAGAGGGAATTACAGGAATTTATATTGGCTGCAATAGTGATTAGAAGATGATATTTTAAAAATGCTATCAGTTACTTGTGTTTTGAATCCATGGGTTTTGCATCTGGAGAAAGGAACTACATTGCAGAGCAACCTGCCCCCCACCACCCCTTTTCCCTTCAGGCTGAGTTGCTGGTTGGTTCCAAGAGTTAGTTAAATGTTGACCTCTAGGGTACCTATAGTCTCCGGAGGAAAAACAGAGTCTCTGGAATTTAGATTCCTTGTCTTTAAATTTAAAACTTAATGTGGGCTCCCAAAATGTTTTCTAGTATTCAGATTTCAGGTTGTCTCTAATATGTATTCATTTTTCACTGTTTCGTCAAAAATTTTAAGGAATGTGTAGAAAATAGGTTTCAAACCATAGTATAATGTTGTATTCCTATGTTGTCAAGCTTACAATGTATTTCATGTCCATGTGACATCAATCAAAAAAGTCTTAATGAAATTTAGTTTATAAATCTGTGTGAGGATTTGGTGTCTTGATGGCTCATGTGGGTCTGTAATTCAAGGGATTCTCTTCGGATCCTTTTGTCTCTAAAAGAGAGTTTCTGCCAAAAGAATCAAGGTCAATAAAAGTCCCTTTTTCAAAAAAGTCCAAGTAAAAAATAAACAAACATTTAATCATATAGAATAGGTTAGACATCTTTCCTTTAGGTATATAGTAGTAAATGTGATCTAGATTAAAACAACTTAGTCATTACATATCCATTATAAGGTAGCTATCATGAATACATCCTGGCAGTTAGGAATTCATTTGATATTAAGGACAGAGTGTAAAACTTTTTTAAAAAAGAGCTGGGGATGTAGCTCAGGAATAGAGGACTAGCCTAGCTTGTGTGAAGCCTGAGTTCAATCCACAGTAATAAAAAAAAGTGCTATTGGGACAGAGCATTCTTTTATGTGGACCTCGATAAGTAACTTTTTCTCCTATCTATCTCTTATCTAAGAGTAATGCTTGCACCCTCATTGTCTTCTGTATTGGTGTTCTCTGGGTGATGTTTTTTTATTTCCAAAGGTTTGGTTGTATAGTCATGAGTCTTGAACCTCTTCAAGCTTCAGCTCCATATTTATCAACCACCATACTAAATACAGGGACACATCAGGGAAAAGACAAGCTCCAACAAAGCTGGAGAAGTTGTATGGAAGGCACAGATTATAAAAGTCATGATTTAATTGCACTTTTTTTTTTTTTTAAGAAAAGAGAAATAGCATAATTTAGGGACCTTGATATGAGGGATTGGGATGCAGGAAAAATTCACCCTATGAGCTCACATTTACCAAATATTTGAATGATGAGTAGCAGCTCCCCAGTCAAAATGTAATAATGGAGGTGCAGTGAGCATCAATTCAGAGAGTGCTTAAGGTAGAAGACAGCATGTGTCTGGGAAATAGTTCAAGGACAGAGTCAAGAAGACAACTAGATGTGTCTGTATAGAAGGAAGAGCATCTGAATTAGGAGAGCTGCCAGGTTATGAAAAGACTACCCACGGAAAATTTCCAAATGTGGTGTTTATAAGGATATTAGAAAAATTCAGATATTGCCAACAGTGAGAAGGTTGATCTAAATAACCATCAAATCATTTCCAAAACTGAGGCTCAGCTATTAAATCATTTTTCCTCTTAAGCCCACAGAAAGTATGGAATTTTAAAAAACTATAATTATCCAGATTTTTATTAGTTGGCTCTACTGTCAAATTTAGAATCCTAAAAATATCTTATTTATCAAACACTTTGCCTTCTACCCAATGTTTTTTTTTTCTTTTTTGCCTCTGCTCTTTTTTGATCATGATTTAATACCTGTGATGTTAAAACGGATCACAATTACATTTGACTAATAAAACAGAAGTTCAGAATGCTTAAGTGATTTCCTGGATCAGAAATTTCCTAAGTAAGTAGTGGAGGAACAATTTGAGAAGTCCAGCTTTCCAACTTTGAAGTTCAGAACATTTTGCTGATAATAACCTGTGTTTTTCTCTAGGATCGTTTACATATCATTTTAATTTCATTTTAAAAAGCAAGTTCTGGGGAACATTGCTAAAATATTGGGTTTAACCTTTCAGCTGTGAACGCAGAAAGAAGAGGTTTGAAATACTCCAAGATTTGAATTGGTGAGAGGCCTGTGGTTGCTTTATTCATAATTAAAACAAGTTAGACGATGGACATGGAGTGATATCGTGTGGTATCATTTCATTTTCAGTCACTTCAAAAGCAGTAGTTTTTAAAATTAAATAATGAACAAATTTATGGTCTTGCCTTGATTAAAAATGAAAATGCATTTTGGGTGTCTTTTTGCAAAATTACATTGAGACTAGAATTATGCTAACTACTTAATATGAAAAAATGTGTAATTTTAAATATTAGTCCCTTTATTGCTCCAATTACAGCATAGGCAGTTCACAGAAGTACAATCAGATTAGGAGTTTTATAAATGTTGTTTCAAACTGTTTCATGACTCACTTTGTTAAAATATATGTCTAAAATTGGTAAGATTTCCTGTTCATACCTGTGAGATATTTTCTGAAGCATTTTAGAATTAAAACTTTCCAATGTTTAGAATGGGAAGAAACAGAGAAGAGTATAAAAGACAAAGAATGTAGGGAAAATTAAAGGATTAATAGTGTGTTTCCAAAAAATATATTTAAAAGACAAACAGTAAACTTCTAGAAAATAATTTCCATAAAAGCAAATAGTAAAAGATTGATCTACTTGGGCTGGGGTTGTGGCTCAGTGTTAGAGTGCTTGCCTGACATGTGTGAGGCACTGGGTTCTATTCTCAGCACCTCATATAAATAAATGAATAAAATAAGGTCCATTAACAACTAGAAAAAAATTGTTTAAAAAAGACTGATCTCCTTAAGACATGAGACACTCAGCGTAAAGTTGGAGAATTTATTTAATTTTCTGAAGTAACTAGTATATAATATATGCTCAGTAAATCATAGCAATGGACATTTGTTATTTTAAAATTATAATCAAAGTATATTCTGGAGAATGAATAAATTGTGTAAGAAAAATTTGGATCAGGTACATAAATAATGGGCAGAAATAAGGGAAGAGGACATTGAGTAGAAAGCTCAGTGGATTAAGAAAAAGGGTTAAGAAAAAGGGGAATGTTTACCCATCAATATACAGACAGAAGACCCAGAGAGGAAGGGAATAATTTCAAGAAAAATGAGAATTATATAGTAACTTACAAATGAGAGGGTAGATACTGTATTTAACAGAGCATACAGCTACATAAGGTAAATAATGGATTGTTTTCATTATCCTAAGTAGATGTTCATGTTTTCTCCATAGCTGCCCATCTCAGTATGGCTATTCTGGGAGAATTCTGTAGCATCAGTGAAGCTTGTGTTTTGTGATGATTAAATGGGAAGTGCCAACATATGTAACCACATAATATGTGTTGGCTATTTTGATTTAGTGATGGAATGCTTCTTGAGATTCTTATTTGCAGTTCTCTTTCTTCTTGCTACTTAATTAAAACATTTGTTCTCAAAATTTGTGTCTCTTGCCATTAAGAGCTCTGTGTCTGTTGGGCAAGTCTGGAAAGCCCAGTGAGATGATATGGAAGAGCAAGGAGAGGACTTGGAGCTCTTCCCAGGAAGGGGTGTGAGCACTGGGCTCTATGAGCCACCCCACTCCAGGGCCATTACCTTGTCAAGTTGGTCTCAGAGCTGTACTGCAGTGACTACAGCACCTGTGTTTGAATCCTTTTGTTCTTCCTCATCTCATTCCTTCCAGTGTCCTATAACTAAATGAGGCTGCTCATTCCTGTGTCCTGCATGAGGTCATACCCCTCATTAGTGGCTTCTTTCCCTTCGTTTTTATGTGATAAGACCATGCAGATGGAGGCTCGGTGTGAACTGACTCCTTTTGAAGCACACTTGATCCATGCTGAATCTATTTATTGCTTGATCCTTACTAATGGGATTGTGCTACTTTTCCTTCTTGTCCCTCCCCTCACTTCTTTTCCTTTTTCTCCTCTTCTACCCTTTCTTCCCCACCTGATCCCATTCTAATTCTCACTCCCCACTAGACAGTCAGCATAACTATATGAATGGTTTCTGGCATCTCCTAACCATTTCAAAAAGAGTCAGGGGAAATAAATTCAATAATGTGCTGCTCACCTTCCCAACCTCTTTTCCAGTGTGCACAGGGCCCTGGCCTGCTGAATCTCTAATCTCCTTTGCACTAGACACCTTTCTTGCCACCTGTCCAATTTGGGACAAATTTTGACCTCCAGTTCACTTATGATCCAAAGCCTCCTGACCTCATAATGAGCAGTTCAGATTGATCTCCTGGGTGTCTTTTCCTTGTTCACCCAGACCACCTGTTTTCTTGGCCAGCAACTATGGCACATTTATCACCTTAGGCCTGTCTCAGGAAAATGGAACTTTTGTTAACTCAGGCTGCTAAGAGGACAGGCACTCAAAACAATACAACTAATCAAAGAGGAAGGGAGAGAGGTTGGTTTTAAAGAGTGAGAGCAAAGGTAAAATGCCAGGGTGACTAGGGGCTCAGAGAAAAGCACTCAGCAAGTCTTCCTCAGAGGCACAGACGAGAAGAATTTCTTCCATATTTTTTAATCCTCCTAGGCACAGGTAGTGCACATTAACACACATCCTCTCTGCAGCAGCATCCCCTTCAGACAACAGGTCTAAATCCTAACCACTGCTTTATCCCCAGATAATGTGGTTCTCCCTTCGCCAATGAAACACACATGGACGACTTGCCTCAGCCCCCCTTTCCCTGCTCATCTCATTACCACTGTGTCACAGAAACTAGTCAATACAGATATTCTGCCATAACCCTTTTCCAGTTCCTTGAGATGGTCCCCAGATACAGATAGTTGCTGCTGGAATGCTGGTAATGTTCTGCTTTTTGGTTTGGTTGCTGGCTTTACAACTGTATTCTCTTGGTGACATTCAAGCAATATCCTTATTTGGTCCCTTTATTGTTTGTTTATTAAATTATAAGTTGAACAAAACCAATCACTTCCATCAAGAAATGATGCATGTCACCTGTACTATTTTGCACCTCCTCTCTCAGATTTATATGCATTTTGAGGTTAAACTATCCCTGTAATCTGTTTATTCCACTGATAGATTAGAACTATTTTAAGAATATTGCATTTTTCTTTGTAACCCCTCTCACTGCAAGTAGCACTCCATCTTATGTATAGCAGGCACAGTGTAAATTTCCTGGATATATTAACCCATAGAAGAAACTATTTCCTCCTAGATTATTTCTTTCTCTGTTCTTAGATTATTGAATGCATTTCACAATATAATGACATATAATAGATGTTAATCAGATTACATAGTTTGAACTGCCTTGAATTTAATACATCTTTGAAGATATAATTGAATCTAAGAGAAAATCAGAGCTCTAAAAACAGGACCATATATTATTTAAGCCTAGAGGGAACGATCATAAAAACTTCACTGTGGCTGGGTGTGGTAGCCCATGCCTGTAATCCCAGCAATTTGGGAGGCTAAGGCAGGAGGACTGCAAGTTAAAGGACAGCATATGCACATTAATGATGTCCTAAGAAATTTAGTGAGATCCTGACTCAGAATAAGAAATAAAGGCCGTGGGTTGGCAGCACACGCTTGTAATCCCAGCAGCTCAGGAGGCTGATGCAGGAAGATTGAGAATTCAAAGCTAGCTTAAGCAATTTAGCAAGGAATTTGGCAACTCATTGAGACCCTGTCTCTAAATAAAATAAAGAAAAGGGTTGGGGATGTGGCTCAGTAGACACCCCTGGGGTCAATCCCCAATACCAAAAAAAAAAAAAAAACTTCCCTGTGAATCATGCTCTTGGAGATGGTGCAGGGCCTGGCACTTGTGGGCATTTACTGCAGTCCTGCCTAAAATCACTAAGGTGTGAAGAACTGGGCCCAAAGTGCTTAGTGATGTATGCTGTCTTGTTCATTTGAAGATGAAGCAAGTAGCTACCAAGATGTACTATTATTTAATTTAGTCATATCCTTAAGTATATATTTACTAAATCCCCAAAATGTGTCAGGAGGTAAGAGGGTGACCCACTGGGACATCTGAAGAAAGAGCATTCCAGGTGGAGAAAATCGCAAAGGAAAGACTGGAGCAAGTCTTTTTCCTCTGATGTGTTAGAAAGAGATTAAGTGGGGAAAGGCCTAATATGTTAGGACAAGGGGTGTCAGGCCAGGGGAAGGATTCTTGGATGTTGGTAAAAAACTAGCAGCGATAGCATGGTGCGCTTTGACCTCCGTTTTAATAAGATCACTCTGAGTGCTGTTTTGAGAATGTCCTGAAGAGTCCAGGGCAGAGGTAAGGGATTATATGGAAGAATATTGCTGTAATTCAAGGTGAAATGATGGTTTGATAAAGGGTGGTACAGGTAGAGGTCAGATGATTCTGGATATATTTCAATGATTAGTCTTCCAAGGGGAACTATTTTAGTGTACATGCTGTGTTCTAATTGTTACTTTCTAAATAAGATTTTAATTTGCCTTCGAATAGTGTTTAAAGCTGCATGGGAATGATTTTTCCTAAATGAAATTGTTATCATCTTTGATACCTATTATGGATGGTCTGGGGTCTTTAATTTAGTTGCACTGAATTTAAGAGTGAGTTTCCCCTAATATTTTTGCAAGAAATGGCTAATCCCAATTGATCTAGGGAGTTGATATAGAGAAATTTTACAAAGCCATATTTGACCTTATGGGTTAGGCCAGCTTACATTTTCACAGCTTTTTACCTCATGACACAGCTGCTCTTTTTCCCCCTCAGTACTAGAAATTGAACCCAGTGGTGCTCTACCACTGAGCTAGATCCCCAGCTCACTTTTTAAAAAGTTTTACTTTGAAACAGTATCTCACTAAATTGATGAGGCTGGTCTTGAATTTGCAATCCTCCTGCCTCAGTTCCAAATTGTTGGAATTACAGGCATGCACTGCCATGCCTGGCTTGACAGAGCTTTGCAAATCCTTGAATTAATGAAGGATTGATCTTCACAGGACTGTCATATTGAAATATTGGTAAAAAACTAACAAGTAATGATTTGTAATGGTTCATTGAGTGAAAAAAAAGCCTAGAGGAGATATGACTCTGATGTTGAAACAGTTGAATCCTGAATGATCAATTGCTTTTTCCCTCTTCCAACTTCAGTCTGTGAGGAGACTTAGACTCTTTATTTCTGGATCTCCAGGGAATTCTTTCTCTTTTTGAATCATCTGTTTTTCCCTACTCACATATTTTTTCTTTATAAGTTTTCAACTTTTTTTTTCATTTCCTTTGTTCTTCCATTTGATTTGAGAAAATGAAGTAAAATGATGGTAATTAACTGGATACGACATACTCCAAACCAAATAAATAAAGCATGGTGGCAACAATAACAGAGAACAAAATATATTTTAGTTAAGATTTTTCTATTTGCAATCCTACTCAATTACCAAGCACAAAGGATGGGCTGTCTCCTGTATGTGAATAAGAAGTGATTTCTCAGAAATCTATTCTTGCATGTGAAAGATAAAACTCTTAACTCTTCCTTGAGAGTTTTGAAAGAATAAACTTATATTTAATGAGTACGTCATCATGATATTTACATCTTCCTACCTATACATGATGTAACCTAGTCATGCTGTCACTTAATAGGGGAAAGGACATGCCAGATGCAGTTGATGACCAGAAGAGCTAAATTGGTCTGGTAACTAATCTCAACTGTAATCTGAGTCCAGAGTGTAATGAAAATTTATTTTGTTTATAAGATAAGATACTGATTCTCAAAGTGTGGACATGGCCTAGTAGCATTGACATCTCCTGAGAACTGATTAAAAATGCAAATTTGAGGCTTTATCCAGACCTATTGCCTCTGAAACTCTGGAAAGGGACTCTTGCTCTCTTAGTACCCCAGGTGATTCTGATAAATACTAAAATGAAGTGAATCCAGGTAAATCCACCAGTGAGTCGGGACTCTGATATGCCTGTCTTCCTTGTTCTTTCTCTTTCCTTCAGAATCCTGGTCCCATCTTGTAATACCCATACTCTTTGAGCCCCAGCAGATATTCCTGCTCACCATACCACAGGATCTGTCTCGGTTTTAGTGGACTCAACAGTAATTTTTCATCGAAGAGCTCCTGTGTCTTCTGCTAGCAGTAATTCAGTGCCTTATTATTCAAACAGTTCACTTCCCAGTGGCCTGACTTGCCACTTGTGTTCTAAGGGGGTGGTCATCCTGGGACAGTTTTGATTAATACCCTTGTTCATGCATATTTAATAATATTCCTGTATTAAGTGTTCTGGTTTAGATGATAAATTATACTATAGTGAACTTCTTAGAAATTGGTGTAAGAAGGCTTCACTTGGAAGAAAATGTGTAGGGCACAAAAATGAAAGATACTTATTTACTATAGGTAGATGAGACCGAAAAGATGATTAGGAGGGGACAACCTTAGAGAACCAGAAAATCTTAGAGGTCAAATATTCCAGACCAATGAGATTGTGAAGCAATGGACTACACAGCAGGAAGTATGAGTGGTTCAAAGAGGTTGGTTTCTGGTGGAAGTATAATAGGTAAATCTGATTACAGAGGAGTGATTTGAGTCTTCCAGAAGAGGTAGGGACGAAATTTCTTCCTTATTATTCCAAAAACCGAATCTATTGAGTTTCTTTGGGACATTATTAGGAAGAAGGCTAGTATATCTTGGTTTCTCTTTTTGTTTTGGTTCTGTATATTTGAAAGGTTTACTACTCTATTTTCCAACAATTCTGGACTGTATTCTTGTAAAAATCAGTCACTGTTAAAACCTGGAAAGGTCAGGCTTAGGAATGGGAAAAACTAAATGTATCTTATTAAAACTCCAATACAGTCTGACCATGCCCAGTTTTTAATTGGTTTGTGATCAGTTACTCATTCCTTAAGCCTAACTGAAAGAGAACCACCTTGTGGTCAAAGATTGTGTTATCTAAAACATGTAGGGTTCTTAGAGGTGTTCCATGCAGTGTTCAGAATACAATGCAAATTACTGGGCTTGTACAGAGAGACTATAATGGGAACCTGAAAACCCAAATGTCCATCAGTCAGTAAATGAATAAATGAATTGTTGCATATCTATACAATAGAAACAAATGGATTTCTGATACACACAATATGGCAGAATACTAATTTACTTCCAATATTGGTACAGGCATTTAAATTCAGTTTAAAAAATAATAGACAATCCACACTTAATAAACATGCCTTTATCATAGCAGAACACTTATTACAGGCTATTGAGATACTATGGTCTGTTGAGAAAAGAGTGGTGGAATTATGGAAATACTTGACTAATATGTTGTGATATTATTTTTTGAATAGTAATAGGATGGATAGAATCTACTACAAAATACTCACCTGGGAATTTTTACTGTCAGCATTTACAATAATACATTATATATTTGGGGTAGTTTCTGGACATGGCAAGCAGTTTACAAAGTGTGTATTGCATGACATTGTTACTTAAACATATAAAGAATGCTATCATGATAAAGTAGCATATTTGATTTTACATAGTAGTTAATCTTATTTTTGTTATTGTTGTTGAGCATAAAAGGTATGCTTAGCATTGACAAATCTTTTAGAGGGCTTTGCCCTGTACATGCCTGTAAACTGACCCCATGTGTTACCAAGTATCATTTTCTTCAGTATATAGACAATGTGTCAATGTCCTTCTCTTTTTCTGTGTGAACGTAATAGAGATAAACTTTCTTCTTTTCTTTTCATTTTAACCAGAATTAATATATTTGCTTTTCTCCCTTCAGTCTGGAGTAATGAGTTTAAAAAAAATAGCCTTCATTATTCAATTAACTGTTGCATTTTCCTAACTATTAATTTGTTATATTCAGCATTAATAGCTGCCTGGAAAGAAAAAGAGTAATCAATTTCCTGCATTGTTCTTTGTTTAAATAGCACAGAAATAATTATCAAAGCCTTTATTTAAATAAATATTGTTTTTTGAAGACAGGTGGTAATTAATACTGTTTTAATTTAAAAAAAATCTCTAATAAGAATGACTCACTGGAAGATGGGTTTATATTTTTGTCATTTATTAAGAAATATGTGAGGAGATAGTATTTTTTCGTAGGCCACATATTATCTAATTTTTGTTTTACTTTTTTTTAGCAAAAGCATGCACTTTAAATGTCATCTCATATCTACATATATGTAAAATTAACATATACAAGAATTTCATAAGTAATATTATTTTAGTCAGCTTTTGTGTTGCAGTGACCCAAATAGCCAACAAGAACAACTTAGAGGAGAGAAAGTTTATTTGGGGAACACAGTTTTAGTGGTTCAGTCCAAAGATGGCTGACTCCCTTGGGTCCAAAGGGAGACAGAAAGAACATCATGGGGGAAACACATGGCAGAAGTAAGCTGTTCCTTTCATGGCAGTAAAGAAGCTGGGGTTGGGACTGGCGTACTGAGAAGATGAACCATTCCAGGGCATGCCCCCAATGACCCACCTCCTCCTGCCATGCCTTACCTGCTTAGAGTTACACCCTGTTCATCCATCCAAACTAGGATGGATTGATTAGGTTATAGTTCTTGTAATCTGATTATTTTGTCTAAATATTCCTGCATTTGCATGAACTTTGGGGGGACACTTCATATCCTAACCTTAATAAACATATTTTTTTACTTATAAATGTTTGTTTGCAATTAACTCTGTTTCCTTAATAATTTTCTGGCCCAAGAATTAAGTTTGTTTGTTTTGGGAGATGAGTAAAACTCAGAATGTAAGAAAGAAGTGTGAAATATTTTGTAGAAATAGTCACTCATCGTCCCAGTCCAAGTCCCTGTCTCTTAGTTTAAAATAGTAGGCTTTATAATCACGGGTTTATCTGTACTCACCAACTTTTAATTAATCAATGTTTAAAATACTTAAATCAAGCCATAATTATGGATTATTATAAATTCTTAAAATATATTTCCCCTTTTACTTTAAGAGGAGATATTTTGGGGTTGAAAGGCAATTTGTAATAGTTACTAGATAAACAGTAGATAACAGGCTCTCTCAACAGCCAT
>JAJEJO010001125.1:10197-27618 GCA_020662805.1 Glaucomys volans | reverse complement strand
AAACTAACAAGTAATGATTTGTAATGGTTCATTGAGTGAAAAAAAAGCCTAGAGGAGATATGACTCTGATGTTGAAACAGTTGAATCCTGAATGATCAATTGCTTTTTCCCTCTTCCAACTTCAGTCTGTGAGGAGACTTAGACTCTTTATTTCTGGATCTCCAGGGAATTCTTTCTCTTTTTGAATCATCTGTTTTTCCCTACTCACATATTTTTTCTTTATAAGTTTTCAACTTTTTTTTTCATTTCCTTTGTTCTTCCATTTGATTTGAGAAAATGAAGTAAAATGATGGTAATTAACTGGATACGACATACTCCAAACCAAATAAATAAAGCATGGTGGCAACAATAACAGAGAACAAAATATATTTTAGTTAAGATTTTTCTATTTGCAATCCTACTCAATTACCAAGCACAAAGGATGGGCTGTCTCCTGTATGTGAATAAGAAGTGATTTCTCAGAAATCTATTCTTGCATGTGAAAGATAAAACTCTTAACTCTTCCTTAAGAGTTTTGAAAGAATAAACTTATATTTAATGAGTACGTCATCATGATATTTACATCTTCCTACCTATACATGATGTAACCTAGTCATGCTGTCACTTAATAGGGGAAAGGACATGCCAGATGCAGTTGATGACCAGAAGAGCTAAATTGGTCTGGTAACTAATCTCAACTGTAATCTGAGTCCAGAGTGTAATGAAAATTTATTTTGTTTATAAGATAAGATACTGATTCTCAAAGTGTGGACATGGCCTAGTAGCATTGACATCTCCTGAGAACTGATTAAAAACGCAAATTTGAGGCTTTATCCAGACCTATTGCCTCTGAAACTCTGGAAAGGGACTCTTGCTCTCTTAGTACCCCAGGTGATTCTGATAAATACTAAAATGAAGTGAATCCAGGTAAATCCACCAGTGAGTCGGGACTCTGATATGCCTGTCTTCCTTGTTCTTTCTCTTTCCTTCAGAATCCTGGTCCCATCTTGTAATACCCATACTCTTTGAGCCCCAGCAGATATTCCTGCTCACCATACCACAGGATCTGTCTCGGTTTTAGTGGACTCAACAGTAATTTTTCATCGAAGAGCTCCTGTGTCTTCTGCTAGCAGTAATTCAGTGCCTTATTATTCAAACAGTTCACTTCCCAGTGGCCTGACTTGCCACTTGTGTTCTAAGGGGGTGGTCATCCTGGGACAGTTTTGATTAATACCCTTGTTCATGCATACTTAATAATATTCCTGTATTAAGTGTTCTGGTTTAGATGATAAACTATACTATAGTGAACTTCTTAGAAATTGGTGTAAGAAGGCTTCACTGGGAAGAAAATGTGTAGGGCACAAAAATGAAAGATACTTATTTACTATAGGTAGATGAGACCGAAAAGATGATTAGGAGGGGACAACCTTAGAGAACCAGAAAATCTTAGAGGTCAAATATTCCAGACCAATGAGATTGTGAAGCAATGGACTACACAGCAGGAAGTATGAGTGGTTCAAAGAGGTTGGTTTCTGGTGGAAGTAAAATAGGTAAATCTGATTACAGAGGAGTGATTTGAGTCTTCCAGAAGAGGTAGGGACGAAATTTCTTCCTTATTATTCCAAAAACCGAATCTATTGAGTTTCTTTGGGACATTATTAGGAAGAAGGCTAGTATATCTTGGTTTCTCTTTTTGTTTTGGTTCTGTATGTTTGAAAGGTTTACTACTCTATTTTCCAACAATTCCGGACTGTATTCTTGTAAAAATCAGTCACTGTTAAAACCTGGAAAGGTCAGGCTTAGGAATGGGAAAAACTAAATGTATCTTATTAAAACTCCAATACAGTCTGACCATGCCCAGTTTTTAATTGGTTTGTGATCAGTTACTCATTCCTTAAGCCTAACTGAAAGAGAACCACCTTGTGGTCAAAGATTGTGTTATCTAAAACATGTAGGGTTCTTAGAGGTGTTCCATGCAGTGTTCAGAATACAATGCAAATTACTGGGCTTGTACAGAGAGACTATGATGGGAACCTGAAAACCCAAATGTCCATCAGTCAGTAAATGAATAAATGAATTGTTGCATATCTATACAATAGAAACAAATGGATTTCTGATACACACAATATGGCAGAATACTAATTTACTTCCAATATTGGTACAGGCATTTAAATTCAGTTTAAAAAATAATAGACAATCCACACTTAATAAACATGCCTTTATCATAGCAGAACACTTATTACAGGCTATTGAGATACTATGGTCTGTTGTATCTAATAATCTCTAATAACTGTGGTCTGTTGAGAAAAGAGTGGTGGAATTATGGAAATACTTGACTAATATGTTGTGATATTATTTTTTGAATAGTAATAGGATGGATAGAATCTACTACAAAATGCTCACCTGGGAATTTTTACTGTCAGCATTTACAATAATACATTATATATTTGGGGTAGTTTCTGGACATGGCAAGCAGTTTACAAAGTGTGTATTGCATGACATTGTTACTTAAACATATAAAGAATGCTATCATGATAAAGTAGCATATTTGATTTTACATAGTAGTTAATCTTATTTTTGTTATTGTTGTTGAGCATAAAACGTATGCTTAGCATTGACAAAGCTTTTAGAAGGCTTTGCCCTGTACATGCCTGTAAACTGACCCCATGTGTTACCAAGTATCATTTTCTTCAGTATATAGACAATGTGTCAATGTCCTTCTCTTTTTCTGTGTGAACGTAATAGAGATAAACTTTCTTCTTTTCTTTTCATTTTAACCAGAATTAATATATTTGCTTTTCTCCCTTCAGTCTGGAGTAATGAGTTTTAAAAAAATAGCCTTCATTATTCAATTAACTGTTGCATTTTCCTAACTATTAATTTGTTATATTCAGCATTAATAGCTGCCTGGAAAGAAAAAGAGTAATCAATTTCCTGCATTGTTCTTTGTTTAAATAGCACAGAAATAATTGTCAAAGCATTTATTTAAATAAATATTGTTTTTTGAAGACAGGTGGTAATTAATACTGTTTTAATTTAAAAAATAATCTCTAATAAGAATGACTCACTGGAAGATGGGTTTATATTTGTGTCATTTATTAAGAAATATGTGAGGAGATAGTATTTTTTTGTAGGCCACATATTATCTAATTTTTGTTTTACTTTTTTTTAGCAAAAGCATGCACTTTAAATGTCATCTCATATCTACATATATGTAAAATTAACATATACAAGAATTTCATAAGTAATATTATTTTAGTCAGCTTTTGTGTTGCCATGACCAAAATAGCCAACAAGAACAACTTAGAGGAGAGAAAGTTTATTTGGGGAACACAGTTTTGGTTCAGTCCAAAGATGGCTGACTCCCTTGGGTCCAAAGGGAGACAGAAAGAACATCATGGGGGAAACACATGGCAGAGGTAAGCTGTTCCTTTCATGGCAGTAAAGAAGCTGGGGTTGGGACTGGCGTACTGAGAAGATGAACCATTCCAGGGCATGCCCCCAATGACCCACCTCCTCCTGCCATGCCTTACCTGCTTAGAGTTACACCCCGTTCATCCATCCAAACTAGGATGAATTGATTAGGTTATAGTTCTTGTAATCTGATGATTTTGTCTGAATATTCCTGCATTTGCATGAACTTTGGGGGGACACTTCATATCCTAACCTTAACAAACATATTTTTTTACTTATAAATGTTTGTTTGCAAATAACTCTGTTTCCTTAATAATTTTCTGGCCCAAGAATTAAGTTCGTTTGTTTTGGGAGATGAGTAAAACTCAGAATGTAAGAAAGAAGTGTGAAATATTTTGTAGAAATAGTCACTCATCGTCCCAGTCCAAGTCCCTGTCTCTTAGTTTAAAATAGTAGGCTTTATAATCACGGGTTTATCTGTACTCACCAACTTTTAATTAATCAATGTTTAAAATACTTAAATCAAGCCATAATTATGGATTATTATAAATTCTTAAAATATATTTCCCCTTTTACTTTAAGAGGAGATATTTTGGGGTTGAAAGGCAATTTGTAATAGTTACTAGATAAACAGTAGATAACAGGCTCTCTCAACAGCCATGAGTACTTAGCATTTTTATAGTTTTTCTGTTTCTGTATGCAGTTCATGACTTGCAACTCTTTTTTTTTGTTTTTTTTTTTTTTTTTTTTGCGGTGCTGGGGATTGAACCCAGGGCCTTGTGCATGCAAGGCAAGCACTCTACAACATCTCCAGCCCCTGCAACTCATTTTTATAACTATTTTTTTTCTAGTTTTAAAGCCCTGAACTTTAAACAAAAAGGGAATCCCAAACAACAAGAGATGATAATTAGACCACAACTCCATAAACCTGGCAGTTGTATAGATGGCTTCAGCATGTCCTTTATCCTTTAATTTGGTTTTCATTTAAATATCCATATCAGATAAAGCTTAACATCATTAGTTTTGCTCTTAGTAAATCTCTAGGAATAAAACAATGTCATCTATTGTTTCTGTATACAGCCTTAAAATTGGACCCAACATTTTTCTTTTACTTTGCAGTATGTTTCCAAGATAGCATTACATAGCAATTCTTGAGGTACAGTTTTAAAGAGTTGTGCAGCTCTGTCTACAAAAATTTCAACCTTGCAAAGCTGACCTGAAAGTAGTTTCAAAAATTTGAACTTGTGAATATTTTCTTCACTTCTGTTACTAAGTCTAATTCAGAGTGAGTCATTGTTATGCCTGCCTATGTTCTTTCAATAACTTAAATGTAAGAAATAAATATATCAGTATGGATAGACCTGCTTGTGCATGTGCGTCAGAGACAGAAGCTATTTTAAATCAACTCAGCTCACATTTGCAATATACCTTTAAATATGTTCATTTTTATTATACAAGTAGTCTAGAGAACATTTAAGAAAAAAGAATTTTAAGAAAAGGGAATTCTTGCAATGTTCTGCAATTAAAGGAAAGGCATATAAAATATGACTAAATAATGAACATGACATTACAGCTTAGCTTCAAATCACCTTTACCACTGCACTTATTCTTCTCTAAATGCAGCTTTATCATTTTCTACTATTACCATATTCTGAGTTGAAGCTTTCTTGCTTTTGTACTTTGCAGGTCAATTTCTTCTGGAAGAAGCTCGCCTCATAGAAGCAGCAGAGATGGCTAAAAAAGCAGCTGAGCTGGATAGTACAGAGTTTGATGTTGTCTTCAATGCTGCCCACATGCTCAGGTCAGATTTTGCTACTTTGCCTTAAGAGACCAATGCCTTGATTTTCCTGTCATACTGCATTCTGTATTATAAATGTAAATCAGGTTGCAAATCCATGTAAAAATTAGAACTATTTCATTCACTATAGTCTAGTGACCAATGTGCATGGTGGATGTGTTCTCAGGATTCTGAAAATAACTGAGGGCCACCCTCCCGCTTGCTTTCCCTTCCCTCCAAAATTACTGGTCAGAAAATACAAAAACATAAACTGCAAAATTGAAGTGAATAATTGTCTAATTAAATGTCTCCAAAACAAAACATTGTATCAGTCAGCCAATTGCATTATCTGTATTTGTTTTTTGTATTAATTATTATTGAATGTGGCATGTGGATGCATTTTAATGTGTTTGATAGTTGGAAGGATTATCAAATACAAATATACATAAGGCCTATGAAATACTTAAAATGGCCCTGTAATCAGTACTATTGCTGTGCTGTGAAACAATACATTTTCTAGACCATTACTGTTTCTATTTTCAGAGGTTTATTACAGAGGCTAATTATAATAGTGAAAAAATAAAAAGGCACATCAGCTATTTTTGTTGTGAATATAGAGTCAGTGTATCCATAAATGGTGTTTTAGGTTAAAGGAGGATGTTTTAATGAAACACAAATGATTTATACAGTTTTTAAAAAGCATTATTTGCTCTGTTAGCAATATGTATACTCCTTCACCCATACTCTTACTGAATTTCATTCCATTAAATTCCCTCCCACCAAGTGCTTCATTAAGTGACATTCATGCTATGGTCTTTGCGCTTTTCTTCTACTGATGGGTTTGTAATTATGTAGATTATTCTTACAAGAGAAGAAAATAGCAGAGGAGTTGGTTCACATTTGAGTGATTTTATTTATTTTTTCTTTCTTTTTTGCAGTGCTGGGGATTGAACCCAGGGCCTTGTGCTTGTGAGACAAGCACTCTACCAACTGAGCTATATCCCCAGCCCCACATTTGGGTGATTTTAAAATGAGGACTTTTGATCTGGGGATGTAGCTCAGCAGTAGAACATGTGATTAGTGTGCACAAGATCCTGAGTTTAATCCCAATATACATACATAAATGGCTTTTGGAAAAAGTAGAGGAACCAATTTTTAAGCATTTATTTTGAGATTATTATACAATCACACGTACTTTTAAGATATAATACAGAGAAATCTCCTGTTCCATTTATCCAGCTTCCCCACTGATAATCTTACAAAACTACAGCATATTATCTCAACAAGCATATTGATATTGATAACAGTCTACTGGTTATGTTGGGTTTCCCTAGTTTTACTTGTACTTGTGTGTCTATGTATGTGTGTGTGTGTGTGTGTGTGTATTTCGTTCTTGACAGTTTTGACATATATGCAGGTTTGTGTGTTCATCATCACAGTCAGAATACAGTATTAAAAAGATAGTGTGCCATGATCAAGTGGGGTTCATCCCGGGAATGCAAGATTAGTTCAACATATGGAAATTAATGAACATAATTTATCTCATCAATAGACTTAAACACAAGATTCATATGATCATCTCAATAGACATAGAAAAAGCTTTCAACAAAATATAGCACCCCTTCATGTTCAAAACATTGAACATGGGATAGTAGGAACATACCCCAACATTGTAAAAGCTATCTATAATCTATTCTAAACCCTAGGCCAACATCATCATTCTAAATGGAGAAAAATTGAAAGCATTCCCCCTAAAAACTGGAACACAACAAGGATGCCCTCTATTTTCCACTTCTATTCAATATAATCCTGGAAACTATAGCCAGAGCAATTGGACAGACCATAGAAATTAAAAGGATACAAATAGGAAAAGAAGAACTCAAACTATTACTATTTGCCAATGACATGTTTCTATATTTAGAAGATCAAAAAAATTCCACCAGAAAACTTCTAGAATTAATAAATGAATTCAGCAAAGTTGCAGGATATAAAATCAATACCCATAAATCAAATACTTTCCTATACATCAGTGATGAATCCACTGAAAGAGAAATTAGGAAAACTACCCCATTTACAATAGCCTCAAAAACAAAAACTAAAAAACAAAAACCTTGGAAATCAATCTGACAAAAGAGGTGAAAGATCTCTACAATGAAAACTACAGAACACTAAAGAAAGAAATTGAAGAAAAACTTAGAAAATGGAAAGATCTCCCATATTCTTGTATAGGCAAAATGAGTGTTGTCAAAATGGCCGTACTACCAAAAGTATTATACATATTTAGTTCACTTCCTATTAAAATCCCAATGACATTCTTCATAGAACTAGAAAAAACAATCATGAAATTCATTCAGAAAAACAAGAGACACAGAATAGCCAAAGCAATCCTTAGCAAGCAGAGTGAAGCAGGTAGCATCACAATACCAGACCTTAAACTATAGTATAGAGCCATAGTAACAAAACCAGCATGGTATTGGCACCAAAACAGACACATAGACCAGTGGTACAGAATAGAAGAAGCAGAGACAAACCCACATATATATAGTTTCTCATACTAGACAAAGGTGCCAAAAACATTCACTGGAGAAAAGATAGCCTATTCAACAAATGGTGCTGGGAAAAATGGAAAGCCACATGTAACAAGTGAAATTAAACCTTTATCTCTCACCCTGCATGAAACTCAACTCAAGGTGGATCAAAGACTTAGGTACTGAACAGAGACCCTATGACTAGAAGAAAAAGTAGACCCAAATTTTCACCATGTCGGCCTAGAATCTGACTTCCTTAACAAGACCCCTGAATCATAAGAAGTTAAATCAAAAATCAATAAAGGATGGATTCAAACTAAAAACTTTCTTCTCAGCAAAGGAAACAATCAATAATGTGAAGAAAGAGCCTACAGAATAGGAGAAAATCTTTACCACATGCACCTCACATAGAGCACTAATCTCCAGGATATACAAAGAACTCAAATAGCTTAACTCCAGAAAAACAAAGAACCCAATCAATAAATGGGCTAAGACCTGAACAGACACTTCACAGAAGAAATACAATAGATCAACAAATTATGAAAATACATTCAATATCTCTAGCAATTTAAGAAATGCAAATCAAAATTACTCTAAGATTTCATCTCACTCCAGTCAGAATGGCAATTATCAAGAACCAACCTAGATGCCCTTCAATAGATGAATGGATAGAGAAGCTGTGGCATATATACACAATGGAATACTACTGAGCCATAAAGAATAATAATATAATGGCATTTGTAGACAAATGGATGGAATTGGAGATTATTATGCTAAGTGAAATAAGCCAATCCCAAAGAAAAAGGGGCCGATTGTTTTCCCTGATAGCAGATGATGATATAGAATCTGGTTGTGGGGAGGATGAGAGAGAAATGGAGAATCATTAGATTATGTGGAGGGAAATAAGAGGGGGAGAGGGTGGGGGTATAAAAAATGTTGAAATGAGACAGACATCATTACCCTATGTACATGTGTGATTAACAAGAATGTACATCATGTACAACGATAGAAATGAAAATTTGTACCCCATATGTGTACAATGAATCAAAATGAAGTCTGTAAAAATAACAATATTTAATAAAAAAATAATATGAGCAACAGTAAGTGTTGAGGATGTGGGGAAAAAGTACACCGAACATAGCTTCTTATGGGACTGAAAATTGGTGCAAGCTATTATACAAAGCAGTATGGAGATTCCTCAGAAAACTTGGAATGGAACCACCTTTGACCCAGCTCTCCCACTCCTCAGTTTATACCTGCAGGACTTAAAATGAGCATACTATAGTGATGCAGCCACATCAATGTTTATACCAGCCCAGTTCACAGTAGCCAAACTTTGGAACCAACCTAGATGCCCTTCAACAGATAAAGAAACTGTGGTATATGTACACACAATGGAATATTACTCAGCCTTAAAGAAAAATTATGGCATTTGCTGGTAAATGGATGAAGCTGGAAAATATCATGCTAAGCAGAATAAACCAATCCCAAAAAATCAAAGGCTGAATGTTTTATCTAATATGTGGATATTAATTCACAGTAAGGGAAGGGGTAGGAAGGATAGTAGAATGAATTGGAATTATTACTCTATGTGCATATATGTATGATGTGTCAAAATGCATTCTATGGTCATGTGTAATTAGTTAGAACAATTTTTTTGAAAAAAGAATATGGTATAGTTCTATTGTCACAAATAAACCTCATGTTCTTTTCTAATCATATACCTCCCCTTTCCCTTATTCCCTAGGAACCAATATTTGAGGCAAATTTTGCTGACTAATTTGTTTTATCATTTGAGAATATTATTAGACTGTATCTTCAGGGCCTCTTACTTAGCTTTTTGTTAGTTTTAAATATGAAATTTAAAGCCTGGCTGGGGGTCAGGGGGCTACACTATGAGGTTGAAGTTGGATGCTGTCATTCTGCTGTTGATGTTTAGCATCCCTAAGGCACTTGTTTTATGATGATCCCAAGAAAGCTGACACTTAAACAGAAAAATCAAAATTCAATTGACTATTAGTTATCATTATAAAATGAACTATAGCCAACCTTCAAGAATTTTCAATGCAAGGATAATTTTTAAAAACATTTTCATTCTCAAGACAAGGTTAGGTGATATTGCTGGGAAGAGGACTTTTTGTTCTTCATGAACAAAACACTATGCTTTTATTCACAATAAACCATTTGTAAGGATGGGAAGGCACAGATTTCTGTAGGCTAATTTATCTTATAAGAAGTATTTTCATCAACAGGTCATTTTGCTACATATTAAATCAGTATCTGGAATTCAAGGTCTACCAGTGGAAACCCATTATAAGAACATTACAAAAAACGTCCTTGTTAAATCCATCATTCTTAATTTTTTCTGACTCACCACAGCTTTAGAAAACAGTGGAAAGTTTTTGTTACATGTTGGAGATGTGGAAATCTTTAGGATCTGTTTTTCAGAACCTTCTCTGTAGCTTTCTATGGTCTGCATTCCTCATTAAGTTTCAGTCACTCAACGCCTTCCTGTATTGACTGCACACGTGACCATAGCAGCCTGACAATGATATCCTACCCAGCTTGGTGGCAGTCCCCAAGAATAATTTTATGTAGATTTTCTGCTTTTCAGATCCATCAAATTCAGATATTTCTTGGGTGTTTACTGTGCAAGTTGAACACCCATCTCTTATCAGTTAAGATAATTCAGTGCTTCGTTTGCTGGAAGGGTAAGAAAGTTTTTTATATCTTTTAATGTAGTTTTATCAAAATGGTTAGCTGACAAAAGTTTATTATGTAATGTTAAATATAAAGTGTCCTCTCAAACTTCCAAAGTCCAAAACTGATTTTGATAGTCATTCTTCCCTGGAGAGATTCTCTGGAGAGATTTTTAGGAGACAAATTGGCAAGGTTTAGTGAACAGTTGTATGTGAAAAAAAGGGTGAAGACTCCCCCTTTGTGACTTGGTTAGCTAGATCCATAGTTTGTCTGATGTCCCAAATCAGCAATTTAGGGACAGATATAAGTTCAAGATATGGTTGAACTTCCCATACAGATTTAACTTCCCTTTTTTGGCTAATTCCTATTGAAATGATCAAAAGAATCGATTAACAAGGGGGAGAAAAACTTGTTCATTCTAAATGTTTTTTGTTTTTGTTTTTGTTCTTGTTTGTTTTTAAACAGGACTCCCTCTGGTTATGCCTAGATGGAAAAAAATGAGAACTTGTGGCGAGCCCTCCAGGGTCATATCTTTATCTTATTGGGACCTCCAAGGGTCTTGAAATTTGTGAATTTTCTAACAGAACCATTGCAGCTTTCAGTAATACCTAAAAATCTTCCTCTGTAGAATAAGCAGGTGTAAAATTTTGAGATATATGGTTTGAATTTGGCATTTCATGTAAGAGTGAGAAATTAGAGAGGTATCAAAGTAAGGCTGCTTGGTGAAGCAGACTGACTATAAAAACTGCAGGGCCATTTAGAACATACCTAGTTCCTATTTCGAGGCGATTCACAAGAACTCTAGGAGGTGTGGAAGTAGTAGTAATGCTGGTTACCAAAAATGTTTGGCCAAGAACAATAGGATTGCCCTCTCCTGTGTTCTTTGAAGTTGAAGACCTGCACAGGCCTTCCTTAGGTGATGGAATGTGTGTGAACATGATGTTTATGTCAAGTACAAGCCAAAGCTATAAGAGTGAGCTCTTCCCTTTTTCCTAGTTGGAAACTGGAAACAAGAGGATTCAAATAACCAAAAGTACCAGAAGTAATCAAAGGGACACAAATCTACCTTCTCACCTGCATAGGTTAAATGAGTGACAAATAAACTTGTCTTAAGTCAGTGAGATTATGTGTTTATTATCATAGTACAGCTTAACTTACCCTGACACAAAATATATCTGAAAGTAAAATAGGTAGTTGGAGAGTGGAACTTGATAACATTGGAAAAGTTAACTAAAAGATTAAATGGATATTTGAATTTATATCTGCAATAGAAGCAGTGTATGATTTATAGACTGATAAATAGAAGCTCTACATATTTTCCCAGCACTCAATGGAAAATCACAAAAATGTGAAAATGATGACTGATAGATTCAAAGACTAAAAGATAGAAACTCATACATGTAACTATATATAATTACACTAATTATATATAGATCCATATATATTTGTACAATTATATATGATATATACATACTCATGTGTTTATATAAATCATATAGCATGTATATAGTTTTATATAAATATTTATTATATACTTAGTATATGATATATAACGTATTTGTGTATATATAAATGTGTATATAATTAAATGCTGTTTATAGCATATATATATAATTTTTGTGACATATAAGTGCTAATAAAAGTAGAAATTTCTGAAGGAAAGCATGGATCAAATAAGCACTTATCATTAAGTAGGGAAATTTTCTAAGACAAGATGAAGACTTTAAATTACCATTTGAAAGCAAAATTGATGAAAATAGATCCACCCCTTAAGTATCAGTCTTGTATAGGTCATAATTTTTAAATGCAAACAAAATAATCCAGTCTGGCCAGGTTAAGCAGAAGCAGGGTGTATTGACCCACAGATTCTCTTTGGGGGCTTGGGAGCTCTTCTTGACACAGCTAGGAGCAATGCCCAGCCACCCAGCCTTCCCCAGACCTCAGCAGCTTCTACAGTCGCAGAGCTGTGCCACCACCACCCACAAAGAACCAAGCAGAGCAAATGCCAACACGTGTTAAAAAGCTATTGTCCTCAGCACAGCAGCCTCCCATAAGCAGACTTCTGAATCCTGTTCTGGAGATTGCATCTGATTTGTGAAATGTGAGTCATGTGCTGGAAGAAAGGTGGACAATGAAGGAACTTGGGGCTTCTGCCTTGCTGGGGAAGGTGGCATCCACATTGCTGCCAATCAATCAACTGTGTTTGCAGGGAGGATGATTACAGGTGTTGGGTGGTCTCATATAATGAATATTGACAGTACATATGGTACTTTTATTACTTTAAATAAAATGGGAAAAGTACTCAGTGCTTCCAAATGAGACTTTTCTTTTTCTTTTCTTTTTTCTTTTTTTTAAAGAGCTGTTTGGTTATCATCATAGGAAATTATCAAAGGAATTCAAATTCTAGAAATCAGTGAAGTTATGTCTATACAATTGTGAGAATAAGCAATTAAATCAACTAGTCTGTTAGAAGCATTTTGTAGAAACAGATTTGTTCAGGTTTTTTATTTTTTTTAACTCTAAGCTGGAGGGAGAACATGAATATATTGGATGTCTGAGAAGCAGGCACAAAAAAACAAATTTTACCTAATGCACTTTTCATAGTCTCTGGTGGAAGAGTTATTTTTGTTTGTTTTAATACACTTTATGGATAAGGAATAAAAGCAATCATTAAAGTATTTTCTGTCTGCCTGGCACTATTTTTTGCATTTATGTCTGTCACCCTCTTAATTCTGCTTATGTATCTGTCAAGTAGCTACTAATATTCCTTTTTCATAGGTGAGGATGCTGAGGTTCAGAGTTAATCCTTCTTGGAGTTGGTGAATCTAGTGTCTTCTGGCCAAGGATGATATGTGTTTTCACTGTGTCCCATTGGCTCCCTCTTTTCTTTGCAACGGAGTGACCACCCAGAAGCTATGATTCTTGAATTTATTATAGGACAAAAGATTTATAGAGAATAGCATGTTGTCAGATGTATAAATTCAATGAGTCAGACCTCTCTGAAATTATTAAATTATTTTCACATGGTAAATTTTAGAAATTAGATTCATGGTCATTGGGGAGACAACTCCAAGTTCGTATTTTCAAAGGGATATTAAATTTTTAGAAAGATCATCATGGTATAGTGTCTGACAGGTCACACTTAAGAGCTGAGGAAAGCATGCACTTTTTTCTTTTCTGGGTGTAAGGGTACAAGCTCTCACCTTCTTACTACCTGCTCACAATGTAGTAAGAAAAACAAAACTGTAGCCCACCAACTGAATCTTTCCAATTACTTCCCAAATCTTAGAGAGCAGTCTAAATATATGAGAAAGAATCATTATCTTTTCAATTCTATACTCAAGTAGCATAGTATTTTTAATTGTATGTTCTATAAACACGGAATTTAGAAACACTAACTTCTTTATAAATTCTCCTGGAAGTGACATAAAATTCATGTGCAATTTGCTTGGGGCGAGGTGGGGGGATACTATTGGAGATTCAGCCTAGGACCTTATGTGTGCTAGGCAAGTGTTCTATCACTGAATTACATGCCCAGTCTTAAAATTTAAGTTCTCAAATGAGAAGGAAACAGAATTGGATTGCTTTTTCAAAGAGCTCACATGTACACATGTGTGTCTATCAATTTGTACATCTTCAAGAGATATATACAATCTTCCCTCAATATCCCTGGCTTACTACATCTATAGATTCAACCATGCATGGGACAAAAAATATTTGGGAAAATTGTCTTTTCTGAGACAGTTTGGATTTGTTTTGATCACTATTACCTAAACAATATAGCATGACACCTATTTACATAAGATTTATGTTGTGTTAGGTATTAGAAGTAACCTGGAGAGGATTTAAATATAGAGGTTGTGCATAGATTTTCTGTAAATACTACACTAGTTTATTTAAGGGAGTGAGCATCCACAGATTTAGGTATCTTTTCGAGGGTAGAGTCCTTCTGGAACCAATCCCCCAGGTTAAGAAAGAACAGCTGAGTCTCCAAGTCCCTGTAGGCCACATACTCTCTCCTTTAACATTTTTTAAATAACCAAAAACCACTCAAAAGTCACTGGGTTTTTCCAATTATAAATTGCATTTTACTGCCAAACTTGGTCAGAAGAGTCTTATTTCAACCACATTGTAATGAGCTGTTAAGGTCTTTAAAGCAAAGCAGGTTGAAAGGTGGTTGTCTTCCAACCCAGTATCTCTCCAGTACTGATGTGTGAGCAGATCACCCAGGGACCTTGCAAAATGAATATTCTAGTTTAGATATGGGTGGTACCTGAGATTTCGCACTTCTAACAAATCCATGGTGATGCTTATGATGATTCTGAGACCACAACCACAAGTAGGTTTTATCCTGCCTCTTTTCATTTTTCCCAACTCCTTCTTCCCCACCTAAATACATTTCAAATATAAGTGATGATTTAAATGTATGTGAATATAGCAGTTGAAATTGTCGATACATTTACTCCCTTTTAATTTTTTTCAGTTCTCAACAGTATGTAGTCTTTCTAGATAGAGGCTTAACTGTCCCTAAGCAGTCTGTGAAAGATTTGAGGCCATGGAAGAATGGGATCAAACTCTCATGCAGCATCATGAATTTCTTTTTTTTTTTTTGGTTTCTTTCTATTTTCTTAATTAATTTATTTTGATTCATTGTACACAAATGGAGTACAGCTGTTGTTTCTCTGGTTGTACACAAAGTTAGAGTCACACCATTTGTGTAATCATACCTGTACATAGGGTAATGATGTTTGTCTCATTCTGTTATTATTCTTACCCCCCACCCCGCTCCCACCCCTCTTTTCCCTCTAGCATCATGAATTTCTGACTGAAAGGGACCTTTGATGAAGTGACATGGTCAGCATAATCTGTTGTTGTTTTTTTTAAATCACTATGTTTCCTCTTCAACTTGCTATCCTTTACCTTTAAAATTAAGATAAATACCTTTGAGTCTCGAAGGCATTTTTGGTATATTGACAGAGAAGTTTTCATCTAAGAAGGGCTTAAAGGTCATAAACAATTTATTGTAGGAGTTTCATTGCAAGGATCTTTTCTGCTCTATTGTTTTTAATAACTTTTTTTTTTTTTTTTTTTTGCGGTGCTGGGGATTGAACCCAGGGCCCTGTGCTTTACCAACTGAGCTATATCCCCAGCCCAGCTCCATTGTTTTTATATGTGTGGCTCTGGTTTTGCTATTTTAAGATTTTTCCATACACTTTAATGTCATCTATTTCAGTTTTACTTCTATCCCTACTATACAACTTACCTAGAAATTAGCATTAATGCAACTTTATGTAACTTCAAGCTAAGCATCAGGTTAGTGACTGGTAGGAATCCAGAAAAACCCAGCTACTGTTTCCTTCAGCAGTTATGTTAGGAGAATGAATATCTGCCTAGTTTGGAAAAAAGAATACTCCATAAGTTATCCTTAAAAATAATCACCTATATTTTAGTAAAATATACTTTATATGAATCAATGGCTGTTGTCCATATTAAGTAATTTTTAATTTAAAATTAATATTTTACAGCTATTAATTATAGTTAAAGTTCTACTTCTAAATGGCACTAGAGGTTTTCAAAAATACTTTCAAGGAAGTAATTTTAAATTTAGCAACATTTAGTTTTACAACTCTCACAGAATACATAAAAATGTAGGTAATTGTGAATGATTCTTTTAATCAGATTCTCTTCAAGCATTCCCTAGGGTATATTAACTTATTATTTCATAGCAATCGATTCCCACATTTCTTTTATGCATCTAATGGGTCATAAACCTGTATTCCAAAATATACTTTTCTATTATAAAACTGCACCAGAGAGAGGAATTAGGCATATGAAATATATGAAACAAATAGATATGTAACAGATGTAAGTTTTAGAGTCTTATATACAAAAGTGGAATTCTGTGATATGCAAATGATGAAGTTTGTGATTTTCATTATTGTATGTTTGTTCTGATCTGCACCTGATTTTTCATGGATGGCAGAAAAACAGAATCAGCTCAGCCTAATATTCCTTGGGAATTTGAGGTCTATTCATAGTCCAGTTCACAAATACCTCCTTGCTTTTTTGGCCCTGAGAGGTAGAGATAGTGTGAAGATGGGAAGACCCAGCAGATAAGATGTGTATATGAGTTGGTGGTGAAAAAAGAGCCTCTGTCTGAATCTCTAGTTGGTGTCTATTATTGGATTAGTGATTAGATCTTTAGTTTCTAGATATCTCACATAACTTAATGTTGAATCCTAAGATGGCATATTTAAAACAAGGGACCTTGCCTGTCCGAACCCAAGGTAGTTTCTTGATATGGGTGAATTATCTTTTTACCATCTCATTCATTCCTGGCTTTGTCCTGTGACCAAAACACAAGGTTGTCTGTAGCCAGCCTGGGAGGTCTCCTGACAGAGTGAGAGTCTCCTGTTTCCTTTTTACCCCACTTGGTGAACCTTCCACTTGAACATGAGGGAGATTTATGACTCCCCTCCATATCTAATTTTTTAACCTTCTAAAATGGAGGAAATTGTAGAAAGTATGAAGGGAGGTATCTGGCAATGTTTTGTCTTTTCCTTTTTAAAATGTGTTAATAACAGCAGTTGCTTCATAGGGCTGTTGTAATTAGCAAATGAAATAATAAATTACTGGATTGAGGATTTAATACATTTTTTTTTTGTCCCAGAAAAGAAACAGTGAAGGAAGAAAGGATGAACATATAAAGGAAAGGAAAAGTATATAATATCAGCTGTATCAGCTTCTTTTCTTTTCTTTTTTTTTTTTTTTTTTTTTTTGTTTTGGGGATTAAATCCAGGAGTACTTTACTACTTAGCTTTATTCCCAAAACCTTTTTTTTTTTTTTTTTTTTTTGAGCAGATATTGGGGATTGAACCCAGAGGTGCTTAACCTCTGAGTCACATTACCAAGCTTGAATTTGTGATCCTCCACCTCAGCCACTCAAAAGGCTGGGATTAGGGCTGAGGATATGGCTCAGTTGGTAGAGTGCCTGCCTTGCAAGCACAAGGCCCTGAGTTCAAT
>JAJEJO010001125.1:0-10097 GCA_020662805.1 Glaucomys volans | reverse complement strand
TTTTTGTGACAGGGACTTTGCCCAGGCTTGCCTCAAAGTTGCAGTCATCTTGCCTCTTCCTGCAGAGGCACTGTGATTGCAGGTGTGTGCCATCAAAATCAGCTTATCAGCTTCTTTAAACAGCCATATTCTAATAACCTGAGAACCTGAGTCCTGTAGTCAGCTCCTAATAATATCATGGTTGAGGTGCTCGACAATATGAGTAGAATCCCCCAAGCAATTGGCAGAATTTTGCTAATTTCCCTAACTTTTCAAGTATTTGTTAATGTTTTAGTCATCTATGAAATTAAGATTTATTAAGCACTCCCAACGTTTCTTGCAGAGGGGAGTATGAAGGATAGCATACAGTGCAAACTGGACATTGGCCCAGTCCTCATGAGTGCCTCATGAGTTTTCTCTTTTGTCTGAAACAAGGACATAAATGAATATTCTGTGGGACGAACTGACATGATTTCCCTGCAGTTTCCTATGCGCACCATAAGTGCCTTCTAATTAGTAGTCAATAAAGACTATTTAATAATAGAAGCAAAGTCCTAGAGTGAAAATTAATTTTCATCGTTATGTGATATCTAATAAATCTACTTTTTTCATTTAATTAGAATATAATCAATCCTACTTGTAGTTTAAGAAATTAGGTCTTCTAAAGTAAATATTTCCTTTGGGCATTAAACAACTGAAGAATATGATAACTTTAAAAACTAATAATCATTTTTGGGGGGAGACCTTTTTGAAATTTGGTTATTATTTTAAAGACAGTTCATCTAATGGATTCCCCAGTTTCTCTTTTGATCCTTACCTGCCTTATAAATTGAATGCCCATAAAGATGAATATTAATAGTAGCTATACTTTTTATGCTCGACATCTATTGGTTGATCTTGCTTCAAAGTAACTGACTTCTTTGTAGTATTAAGTTACTCTAATTTCCTACCTCCATGCCTTGTATTTTCCTCTGGAGAAAACCCTTCCAGGGCATGACCTAATGAATTCTGGTTCAAATTTCCAAATGAATCTGAACCAAAGTGATTCTGTAATTTGGTGGAGGGAACCTTCATTAAATGCCCTACTGAGTGATTTTTACTGTTTCATACCAGACTAAAGAACTTTTCTTGACATATTGAAATTGAACTTTAACATTTATGAGAATATAAATTGCAGCAGCACATTGTAACATGTCATGGGTCCAGTGGAGCCTTAGGTCAAGGGTTTTTACTTTCTTTAAAACTTCCATTAAAAATAGCAGTGTTTCTAATTATTTTTCCTTTAAAAATTAGAAAAATGTGTCCTTCTCTCCAGAGAGATGTTATCTTCAGTTATTCCTATAATTTATATGGTTGCACAGGGTATGTATTTATGGTTTTTATTCGGCTTGACCAAAGTGAAAATTCAATTTAATAGGTATGGCTAGTTAGCCTTCTCTTTTAAAACTTCAATGTGGTTTTCTAATTGACTAAGTTAATTTTGGTTTTCTCATCTTTATTCCTCACCTCTGTCATCACCAAAGCTTAACACACATCAGTTTTAAGAGAACACTATTCCATGTTACCTGTAGGCCCCACAACCATTTTCTGCTCTTGTCAAATCATAGTTATGCCTTCACTGCATCCAACATTGCACACACAGAATTTTTCTATAGCATTTCTTTTGTACCTTTCAAATATTGTCACAAGCTTCTGGCTCTGCCTGTACAAGCTCCTTCAATCTGCTGTCTTTGAAGATCTAATGATACAGGATGGTATGATCACAAAACATTATATTTTGTTTTCTGTAGTCCTGGGGTTTGAACCGGGGCATCCTACATCCCCCTGCCCATTAAAAAAAAAATTTTGAGAAAGAGTTTCATCAAGTTGCTCAGGCTGGCATCCAATTTACAGTCCTCCTGCCTCTGCTTCCCAAGTAGCTGGGATTACAGGCATGCACCACTGCACCCAGCTTATTCTGTGTTTTGAGTACTAACTAGGTTTGTCAACACCCTGACATTTAATTTCTTCTGGTAATAAATTGGTTGAACTTAGGTTTTTGCTGTGAATTACAAGAATAAGCCATGAATGAATTCATCCATAAAATTCAGGTGCATCTTATTTGTATAAGTCAACTGTGCCATCCATGTAATATTTGTTTTTAAGCAAGAACACTAATCCAGCTATTTGAAAGCTAAGGGAATTTAATTCACTATTGGCTGGAAGGCTTGAAGCAACAGGAAATAAGGTAGCCCCAAATGGCCAAGGGAGTGTGATATGGTAGCAATCCTTTATAGGGAGAGTCTGGCCAGGACACAGCCACATCGCTTTCACTATTGTCAGTGGATTCTGATCATCCTTTCATCGTTTTGTCAGTCAGGATTTAAAATTCCAAGTAGAATATGAAAAATGGTGGAATGAGACATCATTACCCTATGCACATGTATGATTACATGAATGGTATGAATCTACATCATGCACAACCATAGAAAGGAAAAGATGTACACCATTTGTGTACAATTAATCAAAATGCAGTCTGTAAAAATAAAAAAAATTTAAAAAAAGAATTCCAAGTAAAAACCTTCAGTTGTCTGAGATTAGGTCATGTTGCCTACCCTAGTGGCCCAAAAGCAAATAGAGGGATAATCTGACCTTTTGTTTTTTTTGAACTATTGACTGCACCAAGTACAAAGTTTCCGAGACAGTGACTTTCTAGATAGAATGAACAGAATTTTTTAAAACCTGCAAAGTCCACTGTCCATAAAAAGCTCAACTAAATATTAATTTTGACAATGTTAAAAAGTGAGACATCATGTTAAAATTGGAGTCTCAACATTATTTGGGTGAGCTTTGAAAATTATAACTTTTTTATTTGCTAATATATAAATTTACAACACCTACCTACTGAATAGGATTATGTTGAGATACTATTTACCATACTTTAAACATAATAACGCATTCATTGCAAGCACTCAGTTTTCTGTATGGGCAACTTATTGTTTAATTGGTGTGATTGTAATTTTTTTAAAGTTAATATTTTTTGCATGATGGTTCTGTTTGCCTATCTACAATTTTAAAATAAATGATATATATATATATATATATATTTTTTTTTTTTTTTCTTTAACAGACAGGCAAGCCTGAATGAAGCAGCTGAGAAGTATTATGATCTGGCGGCCAGGCTGAGGCCTAATGTAAGTATATTTCTAATGAGAAGCGTTACTCAGAGGGGCAGTCTCAATGAATATAGTTTTAGGATATAGATGCATCATGATGTAGGTTATTTTTCCTAATTTCCTATTTTGAATGCCAACTATACAGTTACCAACAAAGAAATCTATGAATCTCAAGCTTCCCCACTAACCCCAGAGGTAAAATTGATGTTTTCTAGCTAAGTGCTATAAATTTGTATCATTTGCATACAAGTTTTAGTGTTTCTAAATACATTTGGATGACTTCAAATTCTTTGAAAAGTTTTTTTTTTTTATTTTTGATGTGGTTTTAAATTTCTGTTGTTTGACTCTCACATACATTAGACCTTGAGCTTGTATCTCTTTTCCACTTTATAATACCCATTTCTAAGGACTGCCTTTCAACTTTATCAAAAATTTTTTCATTACAAGTTTTCCTTGAGTAGTCACACTTCTATAACATAAAATGGATATAAATTAGATCATTACTATTGAAATAGAATAGCTATTTCTGAGAAAATAAGAATGAGTTTTGTATCTGTCTTCTAAGCATTGTATTTGCAGCACCTCACTGAATTCTAGCCCACTGTTTTTATTCTCAAATGCATTCTGCATCACTCTTCAAGGCTGAAAACTTCGGCCCTGCTCTGCAGATCTAGACCATATATCAAGAAATGTAATTTGGAAACAGTAATGTAAGTACACGTGTGGAGTACTAGTAATGGGATCAGTCTCATTTCCTTGTAGTAGCTCGTACATTGAGCAAACATCAATAGAGTGCCTGCTTTGTGACTGGATGCAGAAATTTCATACCCTACCCTCCAAGACCCCACAGTGTAGCAGAGAAGACCCAACATCATCAACTAATTGAAATACAATGAAACAGTTTAGCAGTTCCTCCAGAGGCTGTGTAGTCCTCTGGGAGCCCAGAAGTAGAGAATTGACACTCCTGAAAGATACCTACATGGGAAGTGGGTTTTTCATTTGTTTGTTTTAGGGGAGGAAAAGTGATGTAATATATCTTCCTTACCTATCACATGGTTCATGACTGAGGCCTGTGTAACAAAAGACAGATTAACATACACATTTGTTTAATGGCTTTTAATAGAAGTTTTACATGACCAGGGAGCCTTCCAAACGAGGACTCAAAGAAACAAGGAAATCTGTGTGGTTTTTATGGCTGGTTGTACAGATGTATAATTGGAGGACAAAAGGGTATGCTGTTATGGTAATTAATTGGGGAAGCTTAGCAGGGCCAATATGCTCAGATTCTTTTCTGTGTCCCTGTGTCTTCAGAGAGAAGGAAGTTAATGAAGTTCTTATGATGACTTCGGGGGAGAAAGTGGGGAGGTTACAGAGTGGCTGTCTTGCTTCTGTGGTCCTCTTAATTTCTTTTAACTTAAAGTATTCAGTATTGCAAGATACCCAGGTTTTGCAATGACTGTTCTGATTCCCTTCAATTAATTGTGAGATGCTTCAAGAATTGATAAGGTTTTTACAACAGAAGAAAATAATTTAATAATCCTAATGGTAGGAACAATGATGGCTTAAATTTATTAAGCATTTATTATATGTCAAGCACATTTCGAGGTTCTGTTGTTCTTTTTTCCCACTTTTTTTTTTTACTGGTGCATTATACATGCTGATGGACTTTGTTGCTACGTATTCATACATGCACACAATACACAATATAAAAATATAATTTGGCCACTATCACTCCCTAGCTCTTTCCCCCTCCCTTGTCATTTCTTACCCCTTGGTCCCTTTCCTCTACTGATCTCCCTTTGATTTTCATGAGATCCTCCCCATCTTTCTTTTCCTTTTCCTCTCTAGCTTCTGCCAATGAGAGAAAACATACAACCCTTAATCTTCTGAGTTTTGCTTATTTTACTTACCATAGGGCTCTACTTCTATTCGTATTCCTGACATAATTTCGTTTTTCTCTATGTCTGACATCTCTAGGTTCTACATCTGAGTTTTTTCATTCCTTTCTCGCAATAACCCACAGATACTGTTGTGATTCCCATTGTGCAGAAGGTTAGAGAAATTAAGGATTCATCCAGCATCATAATTAAGTAGAATCATGTTGTAATCAAGGTCACTGGGTACATAAAGGAAAAAAAATGTGGCCATATATTAAAGAGGAAATACAAGCCTAAAGTCTGGGAAACAAAAATAATAGTAACTACCTCATTTATTTAATAAGCATTTACAGAGTCTCAGGCCTTATTCCAGAGCAGTGAAAATAATGGGCACGAGTGCCTGCCTGTTAGGAACTTAAATTGTTCCTAGCTTAAGCAGATAAAAGAAGGTTACAGTATGTCAGACAGAGATAAGTGGGGGAAACAAATGAAGCAATATAAAGAAGTTAGGAAATTCATAAGGGATGGCCTTGTAAATACCCAACTTGGGCACCTTTGTGCAGTCTTTCTAAGGAAAGGGTTAAATTTACAGTCTTAAATTTGTTATATTTCATAGAAGGCAGGGATCAAGGTTTATTTTTTCTTCTTACACTGATTAATATAAGGCTCTAAATATACGTAATACAGGAATTTAGTTCAACTCATTTCTTTTTTGCCATTTGAGGGTTACTTTTATTTTATTAAGTGGTTGGTCAGATGGGGTGCTTCAGCACAATGTCATGGAATAGTGAGAGAAGAACTCTCTGAGCTATCTGACCTACACTGAAAATGAAAAAGACATCCAGGCACTGCAAATCAAGCCTGACTGATGAGATTGTTTATTCTAAATGACTAGCAAATCATGAAATCAATATTTAATCTCCAACTCAAAGCTATTTTTTCCTAAGCCTCCAAAATGTTGATTCATAAACATACTCAGACTGCTTTTGAAAATGTATTTATTCAAATGGTATTTTCCTTATCTAGTAACAGCAAATTAAGTATCTTTCAGACTTGACTAGAATATGAAGTTCGGATTTAACAATAAGTAAGTGACGTTATGATTGATGAATCAACAGATATATTTTTTCATAGTTTGCTTTAGGCTTAAGTTCTGATTTTCAGTAATCTAGTAAAGTAAGGTTTCACTGAAGCAAGAGTGATAAAATACAAACCATGGGAATAATCTAAATTTCTATTCTGAAACAGGGAGACCTATTTAAATAATAGACTATGATTTATTAGGAGTGTTGCATTTAATCTAAATTAAAGCATCCACCTAACATTCAACTTGCTGTTTATTGCCTTTGTTCATAAAAATATCTCTGCAATTTTTATACTTTATCTGAATAAATTTTAGTTATCTGCTTATAAGAGCATAGCAAACAGACCTCAATTTCCTTCTCTATTTAAGTAGTCCCACTGCCTTTTGTATTTTTCCCATCTACATGGTAATCTAATTTTACTCTTATTTTTAACAAAGAATTTCCTTCCATTTTTAAAACATATCCCTGTAACTACCATGATTAGGAGCTGTGGGGGAGGACTCTGAGACTCTTTTAGCAATACGATTAGGTCAGGTTATGACTACAAATAAAATGTGTATACAACTGCTTATTAATATCATATTTTAAAAGATTCTTGATTATCTCTGGGATATAGTTCTTTTGTAATAAAATGCTGGTTTCTGTAATATTTTCCTTAATGAATTTGGGTATTTTTTGTTTTCTACAAAAGCCACATTGTTCTACTAGTTAATAAATTAGCTTTAAAATGATTGACTTTTTGGTTATTTTATACAAAAAGAATTTCAATAATCAAATGCAAAAATTATGGAAGAACTCTAAATTATTAGGCAAAATGTAAGTTTTAGGCTATGATCTTATATCTTCTTCAGGAATATTCAGTCTGTTACCATTTACTGAAGTGCATAGTTAGAGAATTGTGTATTGATTTTCTGTGTATTATCCAGGTATGGTTACAAAAATGGCAGATACCAATTTTTAAATCTTATTTAGTTGATCTTAGGGGTGGTTTCTCCAAAATTAGACCTCATTTTATGTTAAAAGATATTTCTATAACAGGAAAACTTTACCAAAATTCATTTTGTTTTTATAGTTTTAGTTTTCCATTTCTCTAAGTAAATTAGTCTTTCTGTGGAGTTATTTTAAAAAGACATCCATCTTCTCTGCCTTCTCACCCACTTTTGCACATCAAAAACATGCTGACTCTTGAGGACTACAGGGAACATGAAAATGGAACTGCTTTGTTCTTCCTGTGGGAACTAAGCCAAATTCTGCATTAGCTTATGGATTTTAATTTTTTTAATGGGAAGAATGAAAATTTTACCTAGTACGTACGAAGTCTCTCGCTTTTACTTTTTATCAACTCAGAAGTCAAGAGAATGTAATTACCAATGGTCAGATCTTGTATTCTAATGGCTATAATTGTTTTTAGTCTGAACTCATTTCTACTTATTTTTTTTAACAAGTTCCAACTTTATATGTAAGACTTTGCCAAGAACAATAGGATTACAAAGTTATGAAAAATTAACTCTGACCTTGAGAAATGTACAAGCTAATGTGGGGAAGTAGTGGAGGAGAGAACACGTGCATCCCAGTCCTCATGGGTCAAGGCAGTAAATAATGCTGTCTAATCAAGGCTTCATGAGAGATAGAAGGTGGTGCTAGCAAAGTGCACTGGAGAAATCACTTGCAGCTGAATTGATCTGGAAAAGCACGGAGTCGGAGTTGGCAAGCTGAGAGCAGCTTGAAACAATAGAATGTTTATAGGTGAAAAATCTAGCAAGAGGAGGAGAAAGGAGAGAATTCTGGCTGGTAGATGCATAGACATAAATAAGGGCAAAGGAAGGGTAGGGGAAGATAGAGTTGAAAATTAGTATAAAACCAGAGGAAAGACATTGTAAAGATGAGGAGTTTGTGTTCCAGAATTTTGTTAAGCAGGAAGACATAATGAAAGCAGAAATTTAGGGTGGCCATTAGATGCTGCAGTGAAAAATGTGTGTTGTGTTCAAGGAAGTAGAGTTGGGAGATACAGCCTTTGAAGAAACAAGAAAAAGAAGTAAAAGGACATTGTCATAGTATAAGCATAATGCTGTAGACACGAGAGTATAGGAATGAGTGGAAAGGAAAAGAACACACAAGAAAAAACAAGCAATAGAATAGGCTGTGACTAGGAAAATGAGTTAGTCACAACACATGGCCAAAATTTTGAATTTAGATTTAATTAGGAAAAAAAATATCATAAACAGACATAGGGTCATCAGAGGGGTATGCTTGTTTGAAGAGAAAAATTGGAGGTTGGACTTGGCAATGTCAGTATGAGAAGTATATTCTAGTTTTCTAGGGGACATTCCTATCAAAGAAGCAGTTGGAAGAACATGCATAGGTAGGGGTAGAAATGTGGGAGTCATTTACAGAAGCAAAATAGTACCAGCAAAATGAATAAGGTCATCAAGGGAGGGGTTCATGAAAAGAGAGAAGAGAGCCAGTTTCTAACCCCTGTGAATTTCTACATTTAGAATACAGGATAAGGAAGACAACCAAGACAGGGACAGGTCATAGAAATCAAAGTTGGAACAGTGAACACTACTGCTAAAGGAGGCATAGGAAAGCAAGCACTGAAAACATCCATCCATGTCAGAGAATAAGATGGCATTGGTAGCCTTTAAGAAGTGCATTTTCACAGTAGCAATGTGAGAAGTTTTTAGGGTGTTAAGGATATGGAGGATTATGAGGAGTATAAAACTTATTCTGTAAAGAAGTTTGGAGGCAAATGAATAAGAAGGAACAATAACAAAAAGTAAGTGTGAATTTATAAAATACCAAAGACGGTTGTTAAGGGGTGTATATGTTTGAATATGAGATTGAAAATATGTCCCACTAGAGGGTAAGGAGGGGGCAGAGGAAATATTAAGGATCTTAAGGATCACTTTCCCCTAGGGACTATGAAAATATGGGATGGGACAGATCTCAATGTGGAAGGGAAGAAAGTTTAGGTCATAAGGGAGTAGAATTCAGGGTAAATTACTTCAGTCATGATCATTTGAATATTTGGTAATCCCATGGAAAGAAAAGAATTTGAAGTTAGAGACTTGTGGACTGCTCTGAGGTGCACAGAGGTAATATTTCATATAGGCCTGTCGTATCTGTGTGCCAACTGCAAGTGCCAGTTAAGGTTCATTCTTGTGAGGCCCAGATTTCAGCAATTAGTCATCTCTAAATGAATTTCTGAAATCATTAGTAGATTAAATTTAGTTTTGACTCAGCTCTCTGTGTCACATGTTTTATTTACACTTTGCATTTCTAATATGTATAATATTTTATAAATGTTCTGCATATGTATTCATTTATATATAAATTACAAGGGAATGTATCGCCAAGATTATTCCATAGAAATCTGTGTGTGTGCATTTTACCTTTCTCAAGCACTCAAAATATAAATTATTTCAGAACTTTATTATACAATTAAAGCCAATGTTATCTATTTGGGCTCTTTAGCAATGATTATATGTCAAAATCAAAATGAGGAATATGGGAAGATAATTCAAAGAAATGAGCTTACTATGACAAAGAGCAGCTGTGTTATGAAGAAGTCCACATGTTCTGTGATATTTTACTTACAATTTGAACTCTATGGTAAACATGGTTATGGGGAAATGGTCATGGAAAAGAAATAACCACCAACACTAGAATCTGGGGTGGAGTGGGGGAGATTGAGAATTAACGTATTTGAGCTAGTCTAGTGGAAGAAATATAAAATATTCTGAGTATGTAGTTGTTTTCTGATGGGAAATATATTTCTGAATCCTAATTAGAATAAGAGACCATGAAATTAAGTTAAATAGGACAGATTCAGATTTGACCATATAAGGGATTTGGTGTGTGGGGCAGGTGGGGGGATTTTGAGATCATCATTTTGTTAGGCAAAAAAAGAAAAAAAATGACAGGGTTAATAATAATTTGTCTGGTAAGTAGTTAAGCCACATTTCTTGTAAATGGGGGAGAACTCATATGACCTCTCCCAA
>JAJEJO010001124.1:454910-481477 GCA_020662805.1 Glaucomys volans | reverse complement strand
TAAAAGATTCCTAGAGGTCAACGAGAATAAAGATACAACATATCGAAATCTCTGGGACACTATGAAAGCAGTGCTAAGAGGAAAGTTCATTGCAGAGAGTGCACTTAATAAAAGAATGAAAAGTCAACAAATCAATGACCTCACATTACAGCTCAAAGCCCTAGAAAAAGAGGAACAGATCATCACCAAAAGTAGTAGAAGACAGGAAATAATCAAAATCAGAGCTGAAATCAACGAAATTGAAACAAAAGAAACAATTCAAAAAATTGATGAAACAAAAAGTTGGTTCTTTGAAAAAATAAACAAAATTGACAAACCCTTAGCCACGCTAACAAAGAGAAGGAGAGAGAAACTCCAAATTACTAAAATCCGTGATGGAAATGGAAATATTACAACAGACACAACTGAAATACAAAACATAATAAGAAGCTACTTTGAAAATTTATACTCCAACAAAATAGAAAACCTGGAAGACATCAACAGGTTCCTAGAGGCATATGAGCCACCCAAACTGAATCTGGAGGACATACACAACTTAAATAGATCAATTTCAAGCAATGAAATAGAGGAAGTCATCAAAAGCCTACCAACAAAGAAAAGTCCGGGACCAGATGGATTCACAGCCGAGTTCTACAAGACCTTCAAAGAAGAGCTCATTCCAATACTCCTCAAAGTATTTCATGAAATAGAGGAGGAGGGAACCCTTCCAAACTCATTCTATGAAGCTAATATCACCCTGATACCAAAACCAGAGAAGGACACATCAAGGAAAGAAAATTTCAGACCCATATCTCTAATGAACATTGATGCAAAAATTCTTAACAAAATTTTAGCGAATCGCATACAAAAACATATTAAAAAGATAGTGCACCATGATCAAGTGGGTTTCATCCCAGGGATGCAAGGTTGGTTCAACATCCGGAAATCAATCAATGTAATTCACCACATCAACAGACTTAAGGTCAAGAACCACATGATTATTTCAATAGACGCAGAGAAAGCATTTGATAAAATACAGCATCCCTTCATGCTCAAAACACTAGAAAAAATAGGGATAGTGGGGACATTCCTTAACATTGTAGAGGCTATTTATGCCAAGCCTACAGCTAACATCATCCTAAATGGAGAAAAATTGAAAGCATTCCCCCTGAGAACTGGAACAAGACAGGGATGCCCTCTTTCACCACTACTATTCAACATCGTTCTTGAAACTCTAGCCAGAGCAATTAGACAGACCAAAGAAATTAGAGGAATACAAATAGGAAAAGAAGAGATCAAACTATCCCTATTTGCTGATGACATGATTCTCTATCTAGAAGATCCTAAGAATTCCACCAGAAAACTTCTGGATCTCATTAATGAATTCAGCAAAGTAGCAGGATATAAAATTAATGCTCATAAATCTAATGCATTTTTATTCGTAAGTGATGCATCCTCTGAGAGAGAAATTAGGAAAACTACCCCATTCACATTAACCTCAAAAAAAATAAAATACTTGGGAATCAATCTAACAAAAGATGTGAAAGACCTCTACACTGAGAACTACAGAACACTAAAGAAAGAAGTTAAAGAGCATCTGAGAAGATGGAAAGATCTCCCATGTTCTTGGATAGGCAGAATTAATATTGTCAAAATGGCCATACTTCCAAAAGTGCTATACAAATTTAATGCAATTCCAATTAAAATCCCAATGACGGACCTCATAGAAATAGAGCAAGCAATCATGAAATTCATTTGGAGGAATAAGAGACCCAGAATTGCTAAAGCTATCCTTAGCAAGAAGAGCGAAGCAGGGGGTTTCACAATACCAGACCTCCAACTATATTACAGAGCAATAGTGATAAAAACAGCATGGTATTGGTACCAAAATAGACAGGTAGATCAATGGTACAGAATAGAGGACACAGAGACAAACCCAAATAAGTACAGGTATCTCATACTTGACAAAGGAGGCAAAAACATGCAATGGAGAAAAGACAGCCTCTTCAACAAATGGTGCTGGGAAAACTGGAAATCCATATGCAGCAAAATGAAACTAAACCCATATCTCTCACCCTGTACAAAACTCAACTCAAAGTGGATCAAGGGCCTAGAAATCAGACCAGAGACTCTGCACCTAATAGAAGAGAAAATAGGTCCAAATCTTCATCATGTTGGCCTAGGACCAGATTTCCTTAACATGACTCCCAAAGCACAAGAAATAAAAGCACGAATCAATGATTGGGATAGAGTCAAACTAAAAAGCTTCTTCTCAGCAAAGGAAACAATCAGCAATGTGAAGAGAGAGCCTTCAGAGTGGGAGAAAATCTTTGCCACACACACTTCGGACAGAGCACTAATCTCCAGAATCTACCAAGTACTCAAAAATCTTTACACCACGAACACCAATAACCCAATCAATAAATGGGCCAAGGAAATGAACAGACACTTTACAGAGGAAGATCTACAAGTAATCAACAGATTTATGAAAAAATGTTCAATATCCCTAGTTATAAGAGAAATGCAAATCAAAACCACCTTAAGATTTCATCTTACCCCAATTAGAATGTCTTTTATCAAGAACACAGGCAACAACAGGTGTTGGCGAGGATGTGGGGAAAAGGGTACACTCTTACATTGCTGGTGGGAGTGCAAGTTGGTACAGCCACTCTGGAAAGCAGTGTGGAGATTCCTTAGAAAACTTGGAATGGATCCACCATTTGACCCTGCTATCCCACTCCTTGGCTTATACCCAAAGGACTTAAAATCAGATTGCCTCAGTGATGCAGCCACATCAATGTTCATAGCTGCTCAATTCACAATAGCTAGATTATGGAATCAACCTAGATGCCCTTCAGTGGATGAATGGATAAAGAAACTGTGGTATATATACACAATGGAATATTACTCAGCTATAAGGAAGAATAAAATTATGACATTTGTAGGTAAATGGATGATGTTGGAAACTGTTATGCTAAGTGAGATCAGCCAATCACATAAATCCAAAAGCCGAATGGTCTCTCTGATAAATGAATGATGATGCATAATGTGGGGGGGAAAGATGGCAAGAATGGAGGAAAGATAGCTAGCATAGAGGGAAGGGAGGGGTGGGGGCGGGTGGGGGGTAAAAATAATAACAGAATGTGTGACAGATACCATTGCCCTGTGTAAATGCATGAACGCACAGATGGTGTGACTCTACTTTGTGTACAACCAGTGAAACAATAGCTGTACTCCATTTGTGTTCAATAAAAAAAAATAAATTAAAAAAAAAAAAAAAGAAGCATGTACCTATGACTCCCATCTCTTCCCAACACACACACTCTAAGAAAGCTCTTTCAGAGGTATTCAAAGTACAGTTTCAAAATTGCCTCCATGAGTGCACTCTTTTATGTGTTAGGCATTCTTGAAGTTACACCCACACTCAGGAGCATAGAGGATTTTGAATTCTTAGACAATAGAGGATTAGGACCTTGATATTTTAATTCCATATATTCTTATCTAAATTATCTCAAAATTCTGATATATGGAGGAAGAGAATGTCTAGGCAGAAAAATAGAGCAGCCAAAAAAGGGAAAAAATGAAGGTAGGGGTAAAGGGAGGGAAGGAAAATAAGTGAGTATGCGGGTTATTACATCCAATAATGCTACAAAAACGCTACTTCCCACATGGAAAACTGAAATGAGAAGAAGGAAATGTGATGTCAGCCATCATCATAGTATCAGAGTCTCCCCAGTCCAGTTCCCCAGGTTTGGTTAATTACCTGTTTCTGTGATAGTTTCTGTAATTTTAAACATTACACAATTCACAGAAATCAAATAATTAGATGTTCACTTGTGTTTTTATTGCGAACATACCACATATGTGTACACCATTTCTAGTCCCCATAATACTCAAAATGCAGGCTATGTGACACCTTTCTCATCTAGAGTGTGAGATTTGTTGGACTTTACTTAATATTTTATGGAAAAAATCATCTTGGGCAGATATTATTGAGATTTAATAAAGAAGGTAAAATATGGCATTTATTACTGAGTTCACTAGATTTCCTAGCTTCTTTTAATTAGGAAAAAATAATGTTAACTTTAATTCCTTTCCATGGTAGTCAAATTTTGGTTTTAATATTTTTATTACAACTGCATAACACAATAAAGTTCAATATGGTCACAGTATTATTACTAAATATATAAATTGTGATTTATTAGAGTCATTGTTATTATTTTTCTTTATTTTATCATGTGTTTTACCAAATTTAAACTGTTTCTTTTGGGATATTTAATGCAGGATATTTACAAAAAGAAGAATTCAGGATAATCTTATTTGTAGGATTTCACAGAAATATAGTAATTGCTATTTACTATTACTTTATTTGGTTACAAAATAATGAAAACCAATTACTGTGGTACTGAGTTCTTGCCAAGTTTTAGGTGGGTTATCAGGTGGCTACAGTACAGGATTTATAAATCAAAAAGTTCTTCTTTCCCATTTCCTAGCAGCTACTAACTCATATTTAACCTTGGAAAGTTAGTTGGTTTCCTCATATTTCAGTCCTATTGGAGAATTGGCTAAAAAGAGAGTTTTGCTAATAGCTAAATGTTGCGTATTGGCTGAATATGTCACATAAAAATTTAGCATAGTTTTCTTATCTTTTGCTATGCAAAACTTTGACAACAACTAAACAATATCTTTGCTTCAGTAAATATTTATTGTGTTATCATCATTAAGGCATTTCCTCATATCTAAACTTAACCAAGAATTTTGAATAATTTTTAAGTTTAAACAATGAGTGACTATTTTAACCTAGAAAGATTAAATTTTCACATAGCAAAAGACAATAAAAAACTATGTCTCTGGGGGCATGCCTTTGGGGTATGTATATTTATCCCTGAAGAGTAGAGCTCTCTCTGTTTCTTGGTGTGATATGGGTTGAGCAAATTCCCTCTACCACACTCTTCCACCATGATGTTCAGCCTTATCTAGAGCCCTAAGAAATGAAGTTGGTCATCTATGGACTGAGACCTCTGAAACCATGAGTCCCCAAATAAACTTTTCTAATTGTTCTTGTCAGGTCTTTTAGTCACAGCTACAAAAAGTTAAGACAAAATAAAGCTGAGTATATTCAAATAATACTATATTTTATATACCTTATATTTACCCTATTATATATTACTTATTTTCATTATGTATAATTTAATTATACTCAACTTTATTATATATTGTAATAACATTTATTTTTCATAACATTTTATTATATATTTTTTTTAAATAATGTGTATATATATACACATACACACAAAATGATCAAGCTATAATTCCTCCACAGCTATGATCTGTCCCATCTGTGTTACCTTAAGCCCACTCAGCACCTTTGAATCTGGAAAGGGCCTAGTAAATGTTTGCTGAATGAAGAAATGGAAAAAATATTGTGGCTGTTGCATCTGCAGTGATGTAAATAATGTGATAGTTGAATATGAAGTGGAAAGATGGATTTTCCTGTAACAAAAATCTTCAGTGTCTTTACAGTGATCCATGAAAGGAAGAGAAAAAAGGAATGCCACCTAGAGAAGGAAACAATAGAGGAACAGAGTGGAGGGCAGGAACTAGTCCCTATCTCAGCATTGTAACCACAGGCCCCACTTCAACTTTTATGATTCTTTCACAACACTTCCACCTCTTACACACGCTATTTATTTTTCACTTAAATAATTAACAAGGAGTTTTTGTTTAAATTACTATAAAGACTTGAGCTTGTACTAATGCTTATGGGTAGGTACTATTAATTGAGTTCCATTATAAAAATGATGCTCCACTGTGTGTGAGATACAGCATGTAAAATTACCAAATTTAGGGAAAAGACAAACATATTACATAAATGTATTATTAATGTAATATCAACCAAGGAAATTCAAAACAAATAATTAAATGTATAATTTGTTACTAGTGCATGTCAACTATCTAAAAATTTTTATCTATTAATTTATATTTGATGAGGAAAACAATTCATTCTTCTCATTTATTTTACTAAATGTCAGTATATATGGTCCAATATGTGACTTTTCAATACTTTAGGAACTGATTCCACTGAGACTGTAACCAAAGCCCTGGACCCACTGCCAGAAACTTGCACAAACTCAAGCTCTAGATTCATAATGGGGGTGGGGGGAGGGCACTCCCTCATGTATAAACACACACATAAGTTTCAAGATGCTCAGGAACATAATGGCTTTGAAATGTAAGCGTTCGATGGAAAAACCCCTATGCTTTGCAGGAGCTATGAAACACTTCTTGTCCACTCCTCATTCTTCCACATCAAGCAATTTCCACTAGAGAAACATGACTAGTCTCTTGATGCAGTTCTTTATTTATCCTTGATCTGGTGGGGGAAAGTGTTGCCTGTTTAGGGACATCCATCAGAATGTGTTTCTTAGGAGAAATAATCTACTAAAAGTCTACAGAAGCTAAGCACTCGTTGCTTTTTCTGCCTTTTTTCCCTACCCTCTGTGAGGCAACAGTCCAGGATGTGTGTCTGCTAGATGAATTCATCTTTTTTCTCAGGTGTCATTATGCCAATGAGTAACACAAAAGGGGTGTTATGGTTTGGAAGGGAGGTGTCCCCCAAAAGTTTATGCATGAGACAATGCAAGAGGGTTTAGAGGAGAAATGTTTGGGTTTTGAGAGCCTTAACCCAATCAGGAATTAATCCGCTGATGGGGATTAACTGAGTGGTAACTAAAGGCTGCTAGGATGTGACAGGAGGAGGTGGGTCATTTTGGGTGTTCCTTTTGGGTATATATTTGTATCTGGTAAGTGGAGATCTCTCTCTCTTCTTCCTGATCATTTTGTGAGCTGCCTCTTTCCACGACACTCTTCCACCATGATGTTCTGCCTAACCTTGAGCCCCGAGGAATGGAGCAGGCTGTCTGTGGACTGACACCTCTGAAACCATGAGCCCCCAAATAAACTTTTCTTCCTCTACAATTGTTCTGGTCAGATCTTTTAGTCACAAAAGTCAAAAAGCTAACTAAAACACAGGGTAAGAAGGTCAGTGTGTGGACAAGTGAAGGAGACAGTAGAAAGCCAGTCTGGCCACAGATCAAAGCCTTTCTTAATATAGCCTCATCAATAATAATCCCCAATTATTATCAGTAATAATGTTCAAATTCCAAACTTGAAAAGTAGGTGTAGGTCTGTTATTTATTAACACCTCTAATATCCTAACACTTGGTATATATAGTTAGAGCTACATGGCAGAATAAGAGGAAACTTTGAAATCATAATATTGATTTTTGGCGAGACAGTATGTTCAACATTTTTGAAAGTCTTTTCTTCAAACTCAAGCAGCATGTCCTGCTATACTCAAGAACTTAAAAATTTTAATTCATTTGTATACACATCCCACTAGATTGATGCTAGTCCTAAAACTAAGGTCAAATGTATCTCAGTTTCTTCATATTACCTTTAAAAATGTCTTTAGTTTCATACAAATAAATAATGTAGGGGAGAAACTTAAGTTATAACTATGTTCTTGGTGAAACCCCTCCTCCAGGGCACTGGGTGACTGCCTTCCAAGATGGCCTCTCTTTACAAGGACACCAATCTCATAATGGTGGCTCCACCCTCATAATCTCTTGTAACCTAATAGCCTCCCAAATACCCTGTCTCCAAATACTATCCCACTGGAATATAGGACTTCAACATATGAGTTTGGGGAGGATACAAGCATTCAGTTTCTAGCAATAACCCCAAAATTACCATGATTTTTATGTCAGTGTCTGTGGGTATCTTTTTATGTATTGTGGCTAAGATTCTTATATGTACTGAATAACAATAAGTAAAATTACTACGTATATCTGTTTGGCTGTTGAAGAACTGAGTCCTAAACATCTGGCTCCTAACCTGTCTTTCTTTTTACACCGAGGCTTTAGGACTGACCACTTAAATACAATATTTTCTTTCTACCTTCTGGGTGTCACACCTAATATGTTCAGTAAAGTGATTTGTATATAATCAGTGCTTTGGATTTGTATTATAAAACAGCTTCTTTTGTTTCTATTTAATTAGTCACAGCACAACAAAAGAAGTTAGTTTGTTTTTCCCATGTATTCTGAAATACTGACTCCTTCAGTAGCTGTTAAATCCTTCAAGTCAGACTGATATTTTATTGCATTTATACCTTCTGTATCTAAGACTTATCTTCCAAAACCAAAATTATTGGTATTCATAATTTAATAGATACCCAAGATTCTTTTTCTGTTTACAAATGTATTAATCACATATTTGTTGTTCATCTTCTAAATTCTAAATTATTTTTATTTGCCAGGAAGATTAAAGGATTCCCTAGATACACTGAAGAAGCTGCAGCATTATTTCTCCAATTATTGTAATGTACCTCTACTTGAAATTAATTACTTAGTACTAATTCAAAGAGATAGAAAATGGAATAGTTAAGTGATATTATCAGTTCAATATTTTGGCCCAAAATAACTCATTCCCTTACTTGTCAATCAAAATACAATGGTATTGGCTTATTTCACTTAGCATGATAACCTCCAATTCATCCATTTGTCTGCAAATGCCATAATATTATTATTCTTTATGGCTGAGTAGTATTCCATTGAAATAAGCCAATCCCAAAAAAACAAAGGCTGAATGCTTTCCCTGATAAGTGGATGATGATATAAAATCTGGTTGTGGGGGTGCGGGATGAGAGAAGAATGGAAGAACTTTAGATTATGTAGAGGGAAATGAGAGGGGTAGGGGTGGGGGTATGAAAAATGTTGGAATGAGACAGGCATCATTACCCTATGTACATGTATGATTAATAATAATGATATGAATGCACAGCATGCACAACCATAGAAATGAAAATTTGTACCCCATATGTGTACAATGAATCAAAATGAAGTCTATAAAAATAAAAATAATTAAAAAAATACAATGGTAATCAAAGTGGTGTTAGTTAAAAATCCCAACTTCCAGTGCCTGTTAATTCCAAATTTAATCTCCTTCATGTGAAGGAACTGACCAAATCAATTTGACTCTTTGCAATCAGTTTGAATGCCCTTTTTTAAGGATGTCAAAATTTATGTTGCTGCATCACTGTAGTAATCTGATTTTAAGTCCTTTGGGTATAGGCCAAGGAGTGGGATAGCTGGGTCAAATGGTGGATCCATTCCAAGTTTTCTAAGGAATCTCCACACTGCTTTCCAGAGTGGTTGCACCAACTTGCACTCCCACCAGCAATGTATGAGTGTACCCTTTCCCCACATCCTCGCCAACACCTGTTGTTGCCTGTATTCTTAATAAAAGACATTCTAATTGGGGTAAGATGAAATCTTAAGGTGGTTTTGATTTGCATTTCTCTTATAACGAGGGATATTGAACATTTTTTCATAAATCTGTTGATTGCTTGTAGATCTTCCTCTGTAAAGTGTCTGTTCATTTCCTTGGCCCATTTATTGACTGGGTTATTAGTGTTCTTGGTGTAAAGATTTTTGAGTACTTGGTAGATTCTGGAGATTAGTGCTCTATCTGAAGTGTGAGTGGCAAAGATTTTCTCCCACTCTGAAGGCTCTCTCTTCACGTTGCTGATTGTTTCCTTTGCTGAGAAAAAGCTTTTTAGTTTGACTCTATCCCAATCATTGATTCGTGCTTTTATTTCTTGCACTTTGGGAGTCATATTAAGGAAATCTGGTCCTAGGTCAACATGATGAAAATTTGGACCTATTTTCTCTTCTATTAGGTTCAGGGTCTCTGGTCTAATTCCTAGGTCCTTGATCCATTTCAACAACATCAATGTTCATAGCTGCCCAATTCACAATAACTAGATTGTGGAACCTACCTAGATGCCCTTCAATAGATGAATGGATAAAGAAACTGTGGTATATATACACAATGGAATATTACTCAGCCATAAAGAAGAATAAAATTATGGCATTTGCAGGTAACTGGATGATGTTGGAGACTGTTATGCTAAGTGAAATTAGCCAATCCCAAAAATCCAAGGGCTAAATGGTCTCTATGATAAGTGAATGATGATGCACAATGTGGGGTGGAAGGGTGGCAAGAATGGAGGAAGGATAGATAGCATAGAGGAACGGGAGGGGAGGGGTTGGGGTAGGCGGAGTAATAATAACAGAATGTGTGACAGACATCATTGCCCTATGTACATGTATTAATGCACAGATGGTGTGATTCTACTTTGTGTACAACCAGAGAAACAATAGCTGTACTCCATTTATGTTCAATGAATCAAAATTAAATAAAAAATAAATAAATTAAAAATAAATTAAAAAAAAGAATGTCAAAGTTATTTAATTATGATATTTACCTATCATTCTTATGTCCAGTTGTTTTAAAAATTTTCTAGATATTTTTTCAATTTTCAGTGCCTCAGTTTATTTAACATAAAAGTTTACATTAAAAATGCATCTTTCCAGGTACTGTGGTGCACACCTGTACTCCCAGTGGCTCAGGAGGCTGAGGCAGGAGGATCACAAGTCCAAAGCCAGCCTCAGCAATTTAGTGAGGCCCTAAGCAATCGAGTGAGATCCTGACTCAAAATTAAAAACAAGTAAATAAAAAGGGCTAGGGGTGTGATTCAGTGGTTGAAAACCCATGGGTTTAATCCCTGTTATCAAAAAGAGAAAACTTTAAAATTGAAGTGAATTTTGTATGATTATTTAAAAAAATGAAGCAAGTAAAGACATACAAAATGTTACATATTTTTCCCTAAGAAAGAATAAGACAAGATCATTCCTTGTGCTCAACCCTCTTCTCTCTGAATCTGGTCAGTGCAGATTTCAGTAGTCAAGAAGCTGAGGATCAGCACAGCAGGATGGTAATGAGTCTGGGTGGTATTAAAATAGGGCATGCTCTAGAATGCACCTGCTCTTTGCTCAAATTTCTATCACAATCTTCTAATATCAAGAAAAGATTAAAACAGAGATTTGCAAGATTAAAAAGTCATTTTAAAGGACAAAGTTTAATGTAAACATATCCTTTCCTGATTTAAAGTATTCTTGCTCAATTATACATTATTTTAAAATCTCCATTCATTTTTCCTTTTGAATTTTGTGACTTTTTAAATGCATCACCTTCTGAATTATTAATCTCTTTCAATCATACCTAACGGTGGATTTTTTTCTAAGGAACAACGGTATATTCCACTGCTAATTAACACATAATTATTACAAGTCATTTAGAAGTCACCGAAGATTAAAAATATTTACTTTAAGGTCTAAAACTATTTTTACTTTTTTTCCCTAACACAATCAAGACAGTCTGTGTACAATGAAACCGAAACCTGTGTCTTTGTCCTCATTTCATTGCTGTGACCAAAAGACCTGTCGAGAACAATGTAGAGGAGAAAAAGTTTACATAGAGGGGGTCAATGTTTCAGAGGTCTTAATCCATAGACAGGGGACTCCATAGCTCTGGGCCCAAGGTCAGGCAGAACATCATAGCAGCTTGGGCCATGGTAGCAAGGAAGCAGAGAGAACTACACTCGTGTGGAAATATAAACCCCAATGCCATGACCACAGTGAATAACTGGCCTCTTCCAGCTGCATCTTACCTGCCTACATCTACCACTTAATTAATCCATATCATTAGATTAAGGATCTCTTAACCCCATCATTTCACCTCTGATAACTCTTGCATTCTCTAACACATGAATTTATGGGAGACACCTTATATCTAAACCATAAAATCCTTTCTTATCCTATAATCGATTTTGTACTAAGAACTGTTGGAAGGCTTCTTGTAAATGATGTGCCCTCTGGCTGCCATCTTGTGTCTCTCTTGTGTGTACCTAATCTCAGCTGTTTGACTGAGATCCCCTAAGCACCAACCCTAGTCCCTCATGTGTCCCCATTTACCCTCCAAAGAGATGAAAGGAACAATCTTGAATGAGGAAAATCTCCCTAAACTGCAAGCACAGGTGCATATTGGTAGGACAGGAACTGATTTCAAAAAGAAGATGGTCAATAGAACAGCTACGGCAGATGATAAAAAACTTAAGTTCTCCTTAAAGAAGTTAGGGGTAAACAATATCTGTGGTGTTGAAGAGGTGAATATGTTTACAAGCCAAGGAATATTGATTCACTTCAACAACTCTAAATTTCAAGCATCTCTGAGGGCAAACTTTCACCATTACATACCATTTTGAGATAAAGCAGGCAACGGAAATGATACCCAACATCTCACACCAGCTTGGTGCAGACAGTCTGACTAGTTTAAGAAGAATGGGTGAAGCTTTCCCCAAACAGTCTGTGGATAAAAAAAGCACCACTGGCTACAGGAGAGGATGATGATAACTGAGTTCCAGATCTTGTGACCTTAAATGAGGTTCCTAAGAATGAGACAAACTGAATCGAGTCAATGTCTAAAGAAGTTGAAACTTGAAGAAGTTACTGGGAGATGCTATTTTATATTATGACTACTTTTAAAGTTGTTTTACTTATGGATCTGATAAAATCTGGGTCTCTAATATTTTTCAATCCAAGCTCCTTGGTCACTGCAGCTCTTCTCAGTTTTTGCTTATACATGATTTATCTTTTGCAGCTAATTAAATTGAAGAAACCTGGGAATAAAGTTTGAAACAAAGGTTAATAAAGTTTTTAAAAACTGGTGGTGTGCTATTTTTGCAAATGGAAAAGCTTTCCTGTTGAAACACATGGCTTAAATTCAATGATGTGTGTATGTACATGCAGGGATAGATGAATGGATGGGTGGATGGATGGAAGATGGATAAATACCAATTGATGACTAGGGGTTGAGACGGTGGTCTGTTAAATGTGTATTTTTTCCTTATCTTACCATCCTACTTTCTCCTTGCATCTTCTCTTTCTCTCTTGATGTTTATTTAGTTTTGGCATGGACACTTTCCCAACATATTCACTTTATCTTTTTTAGACATTTATTTTGAATTAGAAAATCTGCTTTTACGTTTTGATTTATTGAGGCTGAAGATGATAGAGCAAGTTTATTACTTAAACTAGCTTTTTAAATTACACCAAATCATAAATGCTTCAAGGGAACTTTTTGTGGATGAATGTATTTGGGTGCTCTTGTTCTCTACTGGCATTGCTTTTTCTGTTTAACAAATTCCTTTCTCCAACTTGTACGTGTCCAAATGGAGGCTTCAGTGTAGCAGGTGTCCCCTGAATATGATTTCTTCTTTTAGAGAAGATGACCAGCAGGTGGGTTATATAAATTTGCAGTCATAAATGATTTGTGTGTGTAATTTGCTTTCAAAACTGGTTTCACTATTCTCTCTTGTTTTGTTTCCTGCATCTTTCCTGCAATATATCAAATATATTGTGTTTAACTTTTTTTTATGACTTTACTTTTTACCACTTTTTTACTACCGTTCAGTTCATTTACTTTCCCCTTACCTCATCACTTTTCCTAGGTATTGTCCAACAGAGATTTTTTTCATTTATGCTGCAAAATTTATTCCAGGATGTATTTGGCTGCCAGACAGATCTAAATAGTACCTACACAACAAGAAGTTTAGTAGTTCAAGTAGCAAAATGTTATAAGTACCCAGGACAAATTCAGTTTAGTTTCTATGTTTCACCCAGCAGATGTTTTAGTTTTTTTGTCCTACAATGCTGAACTCATAATCTCTTCACTCTTAGATGACATCTGAATAGAAATAGAAAGAGATACTTTTATTTTCATAGGTCTTTTCCAAAATGTTGGCACCCCTCCCAGAAGTGCATCCACAGACTTCCCCTCAAGGTTGATGACCATAGTTGGATGACATGTACTTTCTTTACCCAGTTACTTGATAGAGTAATGGCATACCACATAATGGCCTATGAGTACTCTGCATTCTTTTCTAGTGATTAGGAATGAGTACAGCACAGGCCATCTCATACCTGAGAGAAAGAAGACTCTATGTGCAAGGAGCGTGAGGATGGCATTTGGATGGGCAGCAAATGAACAATTCCTGCCATACTTGTAACTCCTAAAGGCTAGCCTTATTCAGTGCAGTCCTTATTCAGTGCAATATCTCAAAGGCTTAACAAAGGTGCCCATAAGTATTTGTGAAATGAATTTATAAATGATGCAAATAGCAATATTGATGAGAATACGTATATATAAATATTTGAAAGGTCAAAAAAGAAAGCATGCAAGCACAATGTCAAAGAGACCATAAAAATAGAATAAAGTCCTTGTTTCAAGGGTATAGAAGAGTGAGATATTCTGGAAGTCACCAGGGGCTTGCTGAACCTTATAGTCAGTTCCCAGTGACGTTACTTATATTGCAAGTGGTACATGATGTTGGTGATCATTTCTCCTCTGCATACACTTTGCTTTCTGACTTTCAGGTTATCGCATTCTTGTTTGTTTGCTTCTTTGTTTCTCTGGCTGTTTATTTTCAAACTACTTTAACCATCTTATTTTTTTCAATTCTTAGTGCTGGAGTGCCCCAGGGCAGTCTTTATTCCTCTTCTTTAATATAGCTTCATTCCCTTAGTGATCTTTCCTTGTCCTCTCTTAACCAGACTAAGTGATCTTTCCTGTGTCCTCTCTTAACCAGATTAACCAGATACACACCCTGAAATGTACTATTTTCACAATATTACTTTCTCTCATTTTTTTCTCTTCCTTTCTATGCCTTATTTTATTTTTTTACAGAACAAGGTAGAAGCAAACAAGAAACGAAATAAAGTTGCTGCTGATTGAGGAATTACACACAGCAATCTTTGAAGAAACATGCCCATTGGGAGGAACGACGCAATTCAATTCAACAAATACCTGTGCCGCACCTATTATGTGAATGACACAGTGCTAAGAAGCCAAATGGGAATCAGCCCTGCTCTCCAAATGTTTATAGCAGTGCAGCATCAGTACACACAGAACCAGAATTCTAAAAGGAGGCAGAATAATCCCCAGTTCCTTCTCCTTAACCACAAACCTGTCCTTCTTTCCTCTGTCCTAAAAAAAATAATAAAAATAAAAAGGCAAAACAAACAAAAATAAACTATAAGAGTACTTTTTCTTTAAGAATAACTTAAATGCTTTTCCTTTAAGAATAACCTTTCATGCTTCTTAATTTCAAAACCTTGAAGACATTTCTTGTGCTTACTCTACTCACTCCTTACTCTTCACGTCTGTATTCTCTTGCCTCGTTTGTGCTGGAGTTACCATGTAAGGCTGACTGAGGACCAACCTCCTAGGGCACCACCTCATTCTTTTCTGTTCTCATCTTCCTTAATGTCATAGCTGTATTTAATGCTGTGAGCCACTCTTTCTTTATTAAATCCTATTACATTTTTCTTTGTTCTCTCTTTGGTCTCTTTTTATCTCAACTGCAACATATGAAAATCATATGTGATTCTTTATGGGAAAGGATTTTATTTGACACAAAGCACATTAAGAATTGGTAATATAAAATCATGAAAAAATAGTGTAAGTTTATATTGCACAGATACATGCACCAAAAAGTCCAAGTAGCAATTTCTTCAAAACCTAAAGCTGTTCTCTACCAAAGCCAAGGCATTAAGTTGAGTCATAAGTTCTATGTTGAAGAGATATTAACCAGTGGAAATACGACCCTCTGAAGGTAACTAAGACCTCAAGAGGGTCTGTGAAGCAAGTTGCCCGGTGACCAGCTGATGATACCTGACGAATCAGCCTGACCAGGCAGAGAAGAAAGCACAACTGTTGGCTACAAGCACTGAAAGAAGGATTGTGTATAAAGCAGGATTAGGACACACCAGTAGAAAATTCAAGAAAAAGTTTTAAAAATCTCTAACAATTTGAGCTATCAATTATTGGAAAGGATTGTCTAGTGAAACAGTTCAGATACAAACTAAATGGCAACATATTTGAAATGTTTCTGAGAGGTATACTTCAGGGTTTAGACAGTACTAAAAACCTCTTGTTCTGTAGAAATATTATGATTGATGAAATCATTAGACGTGTATCATTACTTTAAATTTCAATCTATGACCTGGACATTGTTCTTTTTATGTTTCCATACCAGTAACTTGGACTTGGGAAGGAGGTGATGGGGAGATACTTGTGCTATGAATGACTAATGAATTCTAAGACTGATGAGAAGTTTTCATAAGAAATATTAACTTTCAAAATAGAAAGTATAAGTTTTACACAATAAACATTTTAGAAAAAAATATTCAAAGTATGCTACAATGATGGAAACATTTTCTTTGTATTTTGGTTTAAAATATTCCTTCTGTAAAATTTCTAATTAAGACCTTAAGGTTCAGTGGTAAAAGAACAGATATATAAATTGAAGACTATTAACAGTAAACAGCTACATTGCTATATCCTAGGTATAACATTTCCTTTCATACAAACAATATGTGTCCTTAATCTAAATAGTCCCTATTAAGATATTAATAGTGTTTTCTTAATAAACAGAGATGAGTTCAAATTATTATCTACAGCATAACCAGTAAGTTTGAAATAAGGACTGCAAATCCTAATGTTGGACAGGGAGAATGAGGAGGGGTATTGGACAAAACACTAATGAGATAAGAAGTGAGTCTATAGATATACTATATTATATGAATAGTGGAAGTGGAATTAAAAGAAATAGGTTGTTAGCATGAGGAGAAAGAGATTCTCCAAGGAAACGGATGTATAAGAGGGAGATAGAAAGTGAGATCAGCCAATCCCAAAAATCTAAAGGCCGAATGGTCTCTCTGATAAATGAATGATGATGCATAATGCAGGGGGAAAGGATGGCAAGAATGGAAGAAGGATAGATAGCATAGAGGAAAGGGAGGGGTGGGGGCGGGGTGGGGGGTAAAAATAATAACAGAATGGGTGACAGATACCATTGCCCTGTGTACATGCATGAACGCACACATGGTGTGACTCTACTTTGTGTACAACCAGTGAAACAATAGCTGTACTCCATTTGTGTTCAATGAATCAATAAGTAAATAAAAAAAAATAAAAGGGAGATAGAGTGATAAGCATAATAATAAAAGAAGAAGGTAGGAATATAGTGGATTTATTAGGAATAATCGTAGTATTACAATTAATTTAGAAAACGTTCTGTGATAAAAATATACTGTACAGTTCAAACCTCTTATTTTTCAATGACCTGATGTTTGAGAGGTACTTGATCAAGCGGTGACCCAAGAAGGGTGCTTCTGCCTTCAGGTTTGGGAATGATCAATGCTTCTGGGCAGAGGCGGCCTGGTGTTGATAGATGATCAGATGCAGCACAAATGCTAGACCCCGGGCCAGGGTGTGGGCCTGGGCACTAGACCTAGCTGGGGTGGGGGTGCAGAACTGTGCTCAGTGATGGAGACACTGGGCTTGCTAGTCCAGGCAGGCCTGAACTCCGTGCTGGGGGCTCAGGCAGTGGCAGGTGATTGCTCTCTCCCGGGGACGCTGTAGGATGGCACTGAAGGGCCTAAGATCCCCACTGGAGCTGGGGATTCCAGCAGCCCGGGCCGGAGCTCTCCAGGAGCTGCCGCCTAACATTTCCTTTCAAAGGATGGTACAGAGAAAGAAAAATCTGTCCCACCTATTTTACAAGAAAACATTTTTGTATTTTGAAGTATTAAATGTGCCTATGTGCAGGTCAGTATCTATATAACATATAAATATATGTATACTCACCATCATATATAAATTTCACATACTTTTATGTACATATGAATATGTATGTGATAATATACTTAATCTCTCTGTTGAAACAGTAAATTACAGCTGGTAGGTAACTTCTACATGGAGGCCCTCAATTGATTTAATTCCTAGTTCAAAGTCAATTTTAAATAATCACTTAATAACTTATTAATTGACTTTTATTTGAACTACTGTACTATGAAGAATATTATACATAAATTTTGCTTTTTTAATAATCCTAAATATTTATCGCATATACTGAGAAGGGAAGTTGGAACATTAAGGACAGAATCTACACCCAAGGCTTTTAATATAGCAGTCTTAATAAATCAAATACACCATGAAATAATAGATTATTATTAAATAAATAAGTCAGCTACTAATTAAAAAGTGAGTAACAACAATTTAGGAAAAGTTAATTTCATAGTAGCAATTATTCCTGCGAAGGAGCATTGTCATATAAGGAAACAAATGATTGTCATTAAGTTGGAGTGGGTGTCTATTAAGCATTGATAATATCAAATGATATATTTGAGGAATAGCAGATTATCTTCAAGTTAAAGATCTCTTGCTTATTTTCAGGTACCATTCAATCTACAAATGACAGATTATCAATATTGTGCAAGTCCTTCAAGGTCATGGTTCAATTTAGACATTTCCTAAGTCTTGTTTATTTTTGCCAACACATACATCAATGTTCACTTTCAGAAGATTAATAAGAACAATTAATGGCTGGTGTTAGACACACACCATTAAAATCAGAATTGGGCTGAGTCATTTTAAGCAAAATAAAGTGTAGCCACTGAAATCAGAGATAAGATTCTAATAATAGATAGTAGGATTCTATCTATTTATTAACTATCTAATAAATAGCTAGATTCTAGCTATTGTTCCTTCCTGTCACAGAGGGTGGTAGTGGACTGCAAGTTCCCTGAAGGCAAAAGTGGAAAGAGTTGGACCCTTAAATTTAACTCAGTGCCTAATCCATAATTTAATGAGGATCATATCATAAATGAATTACTAATCCTATTTCCTAAGGTAAAAGTGGAGTTTATTTTACATTTTTCTTGATAAGTTTTTCTGATTTTTTTCAATCTATATTCATAAAATGTGTGAAAATATTTAAAAATTACACAGAACAATTGAAGAGAGAATATCTCATGTTAGTGAAGTACTCCATGAATACCCTGAGGCTCCAGAAAACCTTATAATAAGGTCATGGAGCCCTTTCCCATGAGAGGGAATTAAAACAATATTTCATTTACCACTGTCATTTTCCGGTGTTTCCAGAGAACAGAACATGTATTTTCAGTAATACGGGGTAAAATGTATGGGTATTTTACCTCCCAGACATTTCACCTAATAATCAAATATTTAAAATTAATGAAACCATTGTCAAAATCCCTATTAAGTCAGTGAGGCATATATTGAGTTTTCCACAAATTTTATGACCATACCATGCATTTTGTAAATCCTGAATTTAATTTCTATATCTAAGATTTGTGGATTTTGCCTTTATAATAAAGCTTCTTTTCTTTTTTCCACTATAATTGGTTATTCACTATTAATTGTAGACTCATGATGAGAATTAAATGGGCTAATGTATATACAGCAGATAGCATAGGGCTTGACACATAAGTAGTATCATTACAAAGACAGGAATATTAGTCATCATCATTATTTTCTGCTTGCTTTTCCATTTCTGTCTGATTCTAAACAAGTAAATGAAAAGTGAGTCAGTCACAGGTGCACTGCTGTCTGGTACAGTATGGCTCCATTTGCCCCTTCCGTGAACTTACTTTTTTCTCATTTACCTTTGATAATTGTTTATTTTTAATTACATGATGCAATAGATTGTCTATGAGTCTCATGCAACTAATATTTTGGAATGTTTTTTGACAGTCTTATAATGACCTCTTTATTATGGATTCATTATCTTGGTTGAAAATGTATCAAATATTTGTTAACAATTCTCAAAGGAAGGGATTGATGTACTTTGCAGATCCATTGACAGGGAATTTTCAAACTAGTCTACTCTGTCTCTTCCTCACTTCATCCTTTGAGAATTGGTGTAATAGCAGAAGTTCAGGTTAGAAAAGTGTTGTACAAATAAATGATAAGCATTCATTAAGATGGTTTGGGGGTGCAATGTCCAAGGTCAGAGCCTACTAATATGGAAATTTGGGCATCTAGATTCTGGCATTGATGCCTCTACATATTCCTGTATTATTTATAAGAAGGATGACTCAATTTACACAAAGTTCAGTATCATTATCCACGAAGTGCGCGTGATACTTAATCTCACAGGACTTTTGCGAGTATTAAAATAGCATAACATCTAGAATGTCTAGAACATAGTAGCTGGTGAACGCGTGTTCTCTCTTTTATATCTTTCCCCTACCCCTGCCAACTTTCTCTCTCAGTTTTCACCTCTAATCTTAGTGTTCTTGAGACTCATCCAGTTCTTGCTAACAGTTTCAACATGTCTATTTGCTTTGTTGTGGATAATATGCACTCACAGAGCTGTTTTTTTATTTTAAATGACTTTCTTACTTGTTGGTCCACCATAAATGTACTCAGTGCTTTTATTTTTTTTATCTTGGCAATTGTCTTCATTTCTAGAAACCCAGTAACAAGCAGAGATGGAGAGGATGTAAATGCTTGAATGGTAGAAACTTACCAAATTTCAAAGACACTAGACATGATGTTTTTCAACTTTAAAGGTGTCTAAAATTGGACTGCATCTTTCAGTCAATGACATCTTAAAATTAAGGATGATGGGAGGGTAGATAAAGGGAGATTGCATTTGAAGAGTGCACACTGTCCACATGTGGATATCACTGGGAACCCCATCAATGCACATAATCAATGTGCTAAAAAGCCATAGGCATATTAAAATGTTCTATACAATTATCTTCAGCTTATGTGTACAAATATATATGAAACATAAATGAATTTAATGTTTATATATGTTTCCCATCCCCAATATATCTCATTATTTATATGAAAATATTCCTAATTTTGAGAGAATTCCGAAGTCTGATACATATCTGGTCCAAAGCATTTCACATAAGGTATAAGTCAACCTGAAGCAAAAATGAGAGGTTTGAAACATCATACATAGAAATATAATAGCCAGAGCATATTCTCCCCCAAATTTATGGATGTAGTTTAAAAAATAATAAAAGCCAGCCTTTTGACTTTGAAACATCCCCTAAAATAAACATGGAAGATGTCTCATGGTAACCACTATATAGGCAACAATCTCATGAATTTTTCATTACTTGAGCATACTCAACTATTAGATACTCCAACATCAAATGTTGCCTAATGAGTTTCAATTTGTAAAATAATGCAAGAAATGATAATTGAACAATCTGTTGACCATCAGAAAACCAAATGATGATAAGGAACATATGAGAAATGTGAATGGAAATGTTCATTAGCATTGCTTTACTTTGAATCTCAAGCAGACTAGCTCTACATAAGTTCAAAACCTGAATAAGAGCACACACTAATAAGTTTAATTCTTTAATGAAATTTTTGAAGAACTGCTGCATTGGCAACTATTTCACAGCAGAGCAGACTATATGGTGTAAAAATATCATAAATATTGTCCATTAGCTGGAAAATGATTTAGACTCCAAATTTTAACACATGAGTATTACTGGGCATGGTGGCCCATGCCTATAATCCCAGGAGCTCCAGAAACTAAGGCAGGAGGATCGTGAGTTCAAAGCCAACCTCAGCCAAAGTGAGGCTCTAGGCAACTCAGTGAGACTGCCTCTAAATGAAACACAAAGTAGGGCAGGGATGTAGCTCAGTGGCTGAGTGCCCCTGAATTCAAACCCCTGTACCTCCACAAAAAAAAAAATGAGTATTACTTTAAACAATTTAGTTGCTTATTTTCCTTTTGACGTACACACAACAGTAAAAATGAAATTTATGTTACTTTTAAAAGATCATTTTTAAATAAACATTTTTTCTGAGTGCTAAAAAAACACATTTACTTAGTAGTTTAACTGAAGGGTGTGTTTTCTTCTAAAATATGATGCTTCTCACAATCTAGCCTGCCTTAAATTTTAAAACATATGGTATTCAATTTACTCTCTCCAATTTAAGTGAAAGATCTGTTGTTGTTGCCTGTGTATTTATTAGTTTTCATTATTCTTCCATTCCAAGTACCCTTTTTTGTATAGTTTTAAATACATCCAAGACAATGAGAAAATTTATCAGAGTATATTCCCATCAGTTTTTCTTGATTAGGTCTGCATTTCTCTCTCCTGAAATATTCAAAATTGTATCTCAAAAGCTCACATTGTTCTAGCTTTCTTTACTTAATTGCTTTGATGACTTTTTTGCAAATGAACACAAATATATGCTATGAGTCATATCTCCCATTTTTCTATCATGCAGTTTCTCTTCTAAATAATTATTCTTAATGGAAGTGACTTAGAATTAGTTTATTATGACATACAATTGGAAAAACAGAAAATTCATGAAGATCAAATATGCATATCTTAGATTTTCTCATGATAAGACATTAAAATTCAAGAGGCCATTATGGTAGAAAAGAATGCTATATTGGTAGTGATACTTGAGAGGATTAGTAACAAGGACCCATTTGAGTTTTTTGAAATAAAATTATAAAAGTAGAGCCGGGAGTGGTGGCACATGCCTATAATCCAAGCGACTTGGGAGGCTGAGTCAGGAGGATCGTGAGTTCAAAGCCAGCCTCAACAATTTAGCGAGGCCCTAAGCAACTCAGTGAGATCCTGTCTCTAAATAAAATACAAAATAGGGTTGGGGATGTGGCTCAGTGGCCGAGTGTCCCTGGGTTAAATCCCCAGTTCCAAAAAAAAAAAAAAAAGAAAATTATAAAAGTAGAATTGGGGAAGGATATTTTAAATTTTTATTTGTTTCTTATTTTTAAAATTAGCATTTATCAATTGAACACATTAATGAGGTTCAATTTGGTATTTCCACGTATGTGTACAAAGCATACTGATCAAATCCAACCTTCCATTTCCAACCTCCCCCACACAACTTTTCCAGCCTATAGTGAAAAACAATTATTTTTAGCTTCCACATAGAGAAAGAGAACATGTGGTACTTGTCCTTCTGTATCTGGCTTATTTCACTTATCAATGTCTTCTATATTTTTAAATACAATACATAATAAATTATAAAAAAAACTTCAAACAATGAATTTAATTAGAAAATGTTCATAATCTCAGGACAAGGTAATGAGATATCCATGTTAAGATGGCACAACACAACCACAAAGATGGCTTCAGACATAGTGATTTAAGCATCCATATAATGCCAGGCACTGTTAAAAGTGCTATGAATTATTATTATTATTTTTTTTTTTTTTTTTTTTTTTTTTTTTTTTTTGGCAATACTAGGGATTAAATCCAAAGGTGATCTATGACTGAGCTAACCATCCTCCTGCTCTTTTTATTTTTTGAGACAGTGCCACCTTAAACTGCTGAGACTGGCTTGGAATTTGCTATCCTCCTTCCTCAGCCTCTAGAGTCACTGGGATTTTAGATGTGTGTCACTATGCCTGACTGAATTATTTTACCTTCAGCAATCTTAGAATGCAGGTACTATTACTCCTTCTAATTTATAAATGAAGAAACACTCTTAAAAAGATTAGTAACTTGATTGCATCTCCATGAAAAAGGAAAGAAAAGGGGTCATGCAAAATAAGGCAGCCTATGAGTAATTGGAGATATAAGCCTGACTTGGATACAAATTATCACAATGTGAGAAATTCTGGCCTAGCTGGCTAGAACTGAATTCTTGAGTTTATTAGAGAGAATGAAACTAGAAAAAGAGAGTTCTAGTTAGGGAAGAAAGATGGTACAGAAATGTGAAGAAGGAGGATAGGAAGCCAAAACTGAAAATAAAAAGCATTCAAACTAGGTTGGTACAAACAAGCATATTGGAAATTTAAAAGTAGAGAAAGTTTTAAAATGGTAGGTATAATAACCTGTATTATAACAATGTCAAGGAAAATGAAGATAGGAGTTATTCATAATATAAATGTATCTCATTTATTAAATTGATGAATATATTTCCATTAAGGAAGAGTCAGCTCCATAATGGCCAAGCTCTTTTTGCAAAGATGATCTAAATCAAACCAAAAATATAAAAGAAGAAGAGGTAGGAACTGTAGGGAAATAACAGAAGAGGGAATGAAATAGTGAAATAAATGAGTGCATAGGAAAGTACAAAGAAAGAAGAAAAAAGAAAGGAGGAAGGAAGGGAGAAACTGTCCAAAGAAGAAATATTTATTTTTCCATTTATAACCATTTCTGTTGATAAAATTTTACCACATATTTTAGGTACAGAAATGGTGTCAAAAGATTTATATTACCTCAAATAATACTTTCATTAATTCAGAACATAATAAAATTATCGGCAATTCTATTCATAGAATTTGGCCTAAGAGTGTAGAGTGTTTTTATCTTTTTGATAAAAAAAGGCACAATTGTGCCCTTTTTTTGTGCCTTTTTTTTTTTTTTTTTGGTGCTAGGAATTGAACCTAAGGGCAATTTACCACAGAGCCATATCCCCAGTCTTTTTTTTGTTTTTTTATTTGTTCTAATTAGTTATACATGACAGTAGAATGCATTTTGACACATCATACATAAATTGAATATAACTTCTAATTTTTTTGATTGTACATGATATAGAATCACACTGGTAATCACATTGGTTGTGTAATCATATATGTACAAAGGGTAATACTGTCCAATTCATTTTACTATCATTCCTTTCCCACATACCCACCCCTCCCTTCACTCTCCACTGTCTAATCCAAAGGGCCTCCATTTTTCCTTAGCACCCCCTTACTGTGATTTGCATCTGCATATCAGAGAAAACATTCAGCCTTTGGTGTGTTGGGACTGGCTTATTTCACTTAGCATGATAATCTCCAGCTCCATCCATTTACCTCTAAATGTCATAATTTCATCTTTAAGGCTGAGTAGCATTACATTGTGTATATATACCACATTTTCTTTATCAATTCATCTGCTGACGGGCATCTAGGTTGGTTCCATAGTTGAGCTATTGTGAATTGAGCTGCTATAAACATTAATGTGGCTGCTTCACTGTAGTATGCTTATTTTAAGTCATTTGGGTATAAACCAAGGCCTGGGATAGCTGGGTCCAATGGTGGTTCCATTCCAAGTTTTCTGAGGAGTCTCCATACTGCTTTCCATAATGGTCCCATCAATTTGTAGTCCTACCATCAATGTGTGAAAGTAACTTTATCCCTGTATCCTCACCAACATTTATTGTTGCTTGCATTTTTGATAACTGCCATTCTGATTGGGGCAAGATGAAATCTTAGTTTTGATTGCATTTTCTAATTGCTAGAGATGTTGAACATTTTTTCATATTTTTTGATCAATCATATTTCTTCTTCTGTGAAGTGTCTGTTCAGTTTCTTAGCCCATTCATTGACTGGGTTATTTGTTTTTTGTTTTTTGTTTTGTTTTGTTTTGTTTTGGTGTTAAGCTTTTTGAGTTCTTTATATATTCTGGAGATTAATGCTCTATCTGAAGTGCATGTGGTAAAGCTTTTCTCCCATTCTGTAGGCTTTCTCTTCACATTATTGATTGTTTGTTTTGCTGAGAAGAAGCTTTTTAGTTTGGATCTATTCCATTTATTGATTCTTGAGTTGACTCCTTGTGCTTTAAGGGTCTTGCTAAGGAAGTCAGGTTCTAAGCCCACATGATGAAGATTTGCGCCTGTTTTCTTCTATTAGGTGCAGGGTCCCTGTTCTAGTGCCTATGTCTTTGATCTACTCTGAGTTGAGTTTTGTGCAGGGTGAGAGATAGGGGTTTAGTTTCATTTTGTTACATATGGATTCCAGTTTTCCCAGCACCATTTGTTGAAGAGGCTGTCTCTTCTCCAATGATTGCTTTTAGTGCCTTCACAAGGTCTCACTAAGATGATTAAGGTTTTGCTAATTTGCTGAGCTTGGCATGGAACTTGGGATCCTCCTATCTCAGCCTCCTGAGTTGCTGGGATTACAGGTCATGCCCAGCCTAACAGTATTTTTACTACAGCAACAATTTAAATATTTTTTGTATTAAGCATGTCATTCATTGAATAAAAAAAAATGTAAAATGTAACAGTTTTGTTTGTCTTCCTTGCCAAAATCTGTGAAAAGAGTTTAATTTATAGTTTCTTTCTTGTAAATGCATACTGAGATTAGAGTGCTGGTTTAGGAAATTTTACTCTGCACTGAGCATAAATTTTGTTTGTCACTGTCAACTGAACACAGTTCAATAAGCAGCAACACTTAGTTACAAAAGTTGATTTTGTGAAGAAAATGACCACAATACTCAAGAGACAAGAGATGAGTGAAAACAGAGTCAAATAATATCCAAAGGGTGTCTGTGTATTCAAGCAAATTAACCCCAAAGTATTTATAGAAGTACAAATTCAGAAACAAATTATGAAGGAAAAGTAAAAATGTTAAGCACTTCTTTACATAATAAAGCAGTTACTTAAGAGATCGACAGCATACAATAAGCGGAAGACAAGAAAGCAAATGATTTTTGTAAGATATATCCAGGTTTTATGGGCTTTTATTTTGGAAGGAGCCTACGAACAGTGATTGGGATTTGAGAAGTAGATGCAACTGAGAAGGCTGTGGGTAAATCAACAAGCCTTTCTCCTTTGTGCACTTAGGGAAAGTGTAGCAACAGAAGGGATTTTTATCATTGTCCCTAGGGTTGTGTCAATATCGATGTCCTTCTGCATTCCCCGCCCCACCTTCGTTGTCTGTCCAGATTTCTGAAAGCCACAAAGCAGCTCGTAAAACTGTTAGTCATCTTCTTGTTATACTGTTAGGAGTTCTCACAGAAAAACAGGAAAGAAAAAGAAAGAAAGAGAAAGAGAAAGAAAGAAAGAAAGAAAGAAAGAAAGAAAGAAAGAAAGAAAGA
>JAJEJO010001124.1:392178-454900 GCA_020662805.1 Glaucomys volans | reverse complement strand
AAAGAAAGAAAGAAAGAAAGAAAGAAAGAAAGAAAGAAAGAAAGAAAAAGAAAGGAAGGAAGGAAGGAAGGAAGGAAGGAAGGAAGGAAGGAAGGAAGGAAGGAAGGAAGGAAAGGGAAGAGAAGGAGGGAGGGAGGGAGAGAAAGAAAGAGATGTGGGTACCTCTTTACCATAAATGATCCCAAAGTTACTCTTGCATTATAGAAAAAAATTGGATATTCTGCTCTGTGGCTCTCTACTTTTCCACTTTTGTAAGAAAGACATCTGGCAAATCCTAGAGTCCTTCCTCAAACTGGTTACAAGAATTGATTGAGACATTTGTGTTTTACAGAATAGCCCTGTCTTGACCTTGAAAAAGAGAAACTTAAGGCACTAGCTTTATCATGACTAGAATCGAGAACATGAAATTCGTATTAAATTCACCAAATAATGAACGTATTCTCTGGGATATTTCAACTTATTTTCACAATACCAAGAAATGTAGTCAATCTTTGTGTTTGGAGGAAATGACTAATTTGGGCAAACTTATCATAGTAAAAGAGCTATCTATATTAGACATCCCTGAATGCATAAATGATGACTTTGCTATTTTTTTCAAAGCAATGTGCTATTTTAATATCCTTTAGATAGTGTGAAATTTCTTCTTTAGTGTAAGTCTAAACTATCTGCATTTAATGTTCCTAATTATCACTTCCATGGCTCTTAGAATCCCGGACATCCCTATCCAAAGACTTCTCAACCTGCTTTGCATATTAGAATTATCCTAGGGACCTTTAAAATTCCCAGACCCCAGACCCTCTGCATTGGCTAAATCAAAATCTCTTGGAATAGAATCAAGGCATACACATTTTAAAGTCTCACAAATTATTTCAATGTGTGGTTGAGGTTAAAAACTGCTGTCCTAGGGCTTGGGTTGTGGCTCAGTGGTAGGGCCTTGCCTGGCATGTGTGAGGCACTGGGTTTGATCCTCAGCATCACATAAAAATGAATAAATAAAGGCATTGTGTCCATCTACAACTAAAAAAAAAAATATTTAAAAAAAACTGCTTCCTAGACATGCTTTGTCTTGCAACTTCTGCTTTTAGAATATTTTTTAATTGTTGTTGGGTTTTGTGAGAGAGGAGTGAAGCTGGGGATTGAACCTAGGGCCTTGTGCATACTAGGCACACATTTTTCCTTTTAAATCTGACACTCTAAATTGTCATAATAATGTATTCTAAGTGCTTCTACCCCATAATCCTTAACTTGAATTGAGAAATGAAAATTATTTTTTAGTAGAATTCAAATCAGAAAAAAAATTGATGAAAATAAATCCTTTCAAATCTTGCTTAAGTTACTTATTCAACCTTCTTTCCACTCTGTATCCACTTTCCATGGGATGTCTCATTTGCTGTTATGAATTCAGGTACCTACCACCAATAAATTTCTTACATCCAAGGTTTCAATCATTATCGAAAATACAAGCAACAATAAATGTTGGCAAGGATGTAGGGGAAAAGCTATATTCACACATTGATGGTGGGACTACAAATTGATGCAACCATTATGGAAAGCAGTATGGAGACTCCTCAGAAACTTGGAATGGAACCACCATTGGACCCACTATCCCAGTCCTTGGTTTATACCCAAAGGACTTAAAATTAGCATACTACAGTGAAGCAGCCACATTAATGTTTATAGCAGCTCAATTCACAACAGCTCAACTATGGAACCAACCTAGATGCCCTTCAACAGATGAATGGATAAAGAAAATGTGGTACATACACACAATGTAATACTACTGAGCCTTAAAGAAGAAATTATGGCATTTACAGGCAAATGGATGGAGCTGGAGAATATCATGCTAAATGAAATAAGCCAATCCCTAAACAGCAAAGGCTGAATGTTTTCTCTGATAAGTGGATGCTGATCCATACTGGGAGTAGGGGCTAGAGAAGAATGAAGGAACTTTTGGATTGTGCAGAGTGGAGTGAGGGGTGTGGAGTGGTGGGGATGAGAAGGACAATAGAATAGGACAGACATTATTGCCCTACATACATTTATGATTACACTACTGGTATGACTCAAGATCATGTATAGCCAGAGGAATGAGAATTTATGCTCCATTTGTGTGCAAAGTGTCAAAATGTATTCTACTGTCACGTATAACCAATTAGAACAAATAAAAAAATAATTAATAAAAGTTTAATATCCAAACCAACTACATATTGGGTTAAAAGACAACTTTCAAAAAATAATAAAATGGTGACTCTCAAAAAAATATAAAAGTGAATCCACATTAAGGATTATATTTAATTCATAAGAGAACCAGAACTAACAAATATTATAGCCATTATTATATCAGTTCAAAAATAAACATGAAAATAAATTTGTGTAGCTTAAAGACACATTGGAATAAATGGGGAAGTTGGGGGGTCAAAAATTTTTTTTTTCAAGTAGGTAGGGAGACTGGGAGTAGGAAGGCATTTGGACTTCTACTATGAGGACAAAATTTGCCTACTAATCAGTTACCTACAACTTACAGAGTTAATGTGCAGGACTAGAATCTGAAACCTAAAGGTTGTGCCCCGTGTAGTCAATGCACACAGTTCTACACATACACATTTCTCCCCGACAGGTGGAAGAAAGAGGCAAATTCATCATCCTCTCTCCCAAGGGCTCTCCTAACACTTCCCTTAAACACAGGCACATCTACTGGAGGTAAAACTCTACATTACCTGGTACCTATTACACAGTAAACTTCACACATGTGGACACATGCATAGAAAATGTGCTCTGAAATTATTAATTTATACTGAGGGTGATTTACAACCATATTCCACCTTTTTTCTCCAAGCCTTTTCTTGTCCAAATAAAACACAGAAAATTAACCTGCCTTTATGCTTCCTCAAAATTAATAATTGTTGGTGAATAAAAATGTGACTTTTTCTGATACTTATTAAAAGGAAAGCTGATGTTTTTATACCCCACAGATATTGGAGGATAGGGCATGACTGGAAGGAGATTAAGGTTCAAATTCTGTCATAGAGCATGATATAAATACATTTTTTTTCATTGATTACATTTTAAAACTTGTAAAACTATGTCAATACAAAACCAACAGATACAGCAAATATTACAAAGATTAAAAAAATAAAAACAGTTATCAGTCTACTGATTTACATAAAATCCTGTAACTGATTTGTCTTTTAGAAAAGATGGAGATTTGGGGGCATTGAATGAATTAACATTTTGTGGGTACTTTTGCTTGATCTAAGCTATAGACTTCTATTCCTACCTATTATCTTCGAAAGGATTTTTAAGTAAGCAAATATTCACACATTAGGCTGTGAATAAATATCTGTTTCCATTTGTGTTACTTTTTGTATATCATGATAATCCTTTACTAAAACTACACACATAACCTTTATTTTTTAAAATTCTAATAAGGTCTAGATAGGTTATTCAAATAAATATAATTGCATGTATTTTCCTTATAGATATAAAAATAGAAAACCAAGGGCAAGCTAAAAATCAACTTTTTAAAAACAGTTAATATTTTTAATCAAACAGTTATAGATACTAACACAACATATGTCTACATGGTAAAGTATTTCATAACTATAATCATAGAAATTAATCACAATAAAAAGTATCAGGATTTTAATATTAATGACACTAAAAGAAGCTAGATCTTAATAAGTACACCACAGAAAGAATATAAGTTATTCTTCTTATGTTATCTATCTCAATAAAATCCCTAAATTGTTTTAATACATTTAATTAGCATTTATGACTTTTCCTGTACAAGTACTAAATGTTATTCACAAATTACAATTAAGATAACTTGTTTTTAATATTCAGAATGTAATGAATTAATTCCTGCTGGCACTAAATGGATTTTAGTGGATGATCTGAATAAAATGAAGCTTTCTAGTTTTACTACTAATTATTATAGTAAATATGTTGGAAGTGTAACATTGCCTTTTTACTCAAAGTGTAACCATTAGACTTACAAGTGAATTATTTAGAGGCAAATATTTGTCAAAAACATTAGAAACTTAGAAAGGGTTTAAATTTTTACTTTAAATGTGGGTAGTGCCCCCTAGTGGAAATATGACAAAATTAAAGCTTTAATAGTTAATGTATAGTATTTTTCATTGAAAATTAGACTCAAAGGTTTCAGTATTGTCAAAGTAATAAACATCGTTTCAGTTATTAAAATTAGTTAATGAATATTTTATGTAGGCTTGGGCAAAGTAGCACCTTTGAATGATTATGCAATAGCAATCATTCCTCAACAAAAATCCAGTTTGAATTCATTTACTTTGTTTTCTACACTTTAAAATTAAGGTATGAAAGAGGCCATTCAGTTAATTAACTATCACCTGGCCATATTTCAATCATTTGAATGTTCTGTTTAGGATCAGTATAGTGAAGGCAGGGATTTTGAATGCTAAGTCTGTTGTAAATTCAGTGCTCAGCAAAACGTTTGACATATGGCAAGAACTCAGTAGAAATTTGTTTTTGTTTATTTCACAGTTTAAAGATCTTTAAAGATCTTTAAAATATGCCAGGTATGGGGTCCCATGCCTGTAATCTCAACTACACAGGAGGCTGAGGCAAGAGGATTTCAAGTTTGAGGCCAGCCTGAGCTGGGCAATTTAGCAGACTCGGTCTCAAAATTTAAAATAAAAAATGCTAGAGATGTAGTTCAGTGGTGTAGCACCCATGGGTTCAATCTCCAGTATCATCAAAAAAAAAAAAAAAAAAAGAGTAGGACTTTTATTACCTGGCATTCAGACTTTTCCTTCTTGAGAATTGGCATTTATATGTTAGATGTTGCTTACATTTTTTTGGAAATTATTAACTCACAAATATTGGGACATTTACTATTGTGCATAACACTTTTGACCATTCTCCAGTCTTCAGTGATATCCAAAATGAACATGAAGTATATAGATATTTGCACTTTTAGGACCTTGTCAAAATTGGGATAAATGGCATAAAACACAACTTAAAGGATTGAAAGAAAAATATTTGATCATCTGGTTCAAAGGAACTAAATTATTTTAAAGTTATACCACTGTTATCTCTATATCAAACTATTTCATTATTTCAGAGATTTATTTATGTCAATGATTATGAAAGGCTTGTGTGACTAAATACCAGAAAATAAATTATGTACTAAAACTTGGAAAGGTTAATTTCCTGAATAAAAGAATGAAAATTCCTTGTTGTTACAATTTCTTCTTTTGCTTTTAAATGGTAGAATCTCTGAAAGCACTCAGAAATTACTTTTTTGCTTATTTATCATTATTCCTATATACAGAATAATTGGTGAAAAAATACTGCTGCAGAATACTGGGATTACTTATTTTTTTTTGTCATGTTGCCTACTACTCTCCATGATATATTTGAATCAAATTTGTTTTTTTTTAATTTCTTGTCATAAAAATTCACACATGAAATAATGTGCTCTAAACTCTTGAACTTTTACTATAAAATATTTAATTAAAGTAGAAACAAGTAAATTTTCAGATGCAAAATTTCTGTTGTTGAGGAATCATTTTATGAAGGTACCATCATCCCAGAGTATATTCAAGAAGGAAGCATTTAACAAGTACATTTTTGCTTCTTCATAAGCAAATGTTTGAATATGTATGAGAAAATGTTTATACAGTGTGAATTTAACACCTTTAAACTAGTCTTCTGTTCTGATTTATACTTATACTCCATTTGAAAGTTGATAAATTCAGCTACTATATTGTCAATTGTTTATGTCATATTCTACTTAAACAACTTAAAAATAGTACATTGATATGAGAGCTAAATTCTTGGATTCACACAAGAAACAGAAAAATGAATATCATCACATTAATGTGAATATTTGGAAAGAAGGTAAAAATTAAACATGTTCATAAACTCTAAATCCTTAAAGTAGATTTAAAAATGCACAACCTGACAAATTTAGTAAAGTCTTCTTTATAATATTATAAGGGACATTACCAAGATAGTGTAGTAGGAGATTCCAGCCTCCATTCCTTCAAACACACACACACACACACACACACACACACACACACACACACAGATTCACAAACCAAAAGAGCTTAGAGAGGGTTCAAGGGCTCATCAAAGAATCTATAGTAACAACAGGGCAAAATATTGAAGATTATCCACATAGAAAAAAAATCACTGGTAGGACTGCCAGACAAACATGTTTGGGGATTGCTTGAAGCACACAAGAAAGATGGAAGCTATTAGTATTCATCACATGGTAGGAACCGCTGTGATCCCAAGTAACTTTTTTCTCACTGGACATTAACATCTGTTGCCACTGAGGTAGCCAACAGCCTTTTCCAAGGCAGAGAGAGACATGGTCCCATACCTCTGCCTCACCTAAGAAGCAACTGCTGTTGAGCCACTTTGGAAAATGAGGTACTACCATTCCCAATTCCATGCATGCCCTGACCACAAAAATCTGGGCACTCTGAGAGTACCCACACCCAGACCTGAGTTCTGTAACCACAGTAGCCCATCCACACCTAAGACTCTGGTGTAATCACTGTAATTAACTAGTTTGCATTCAGGACCCCAAAGCCAAACTCTCACTGTGCAAGTTCATTTTTGGGGCATAAAATCTGCCACCACGGACAGCTAGTATAACCCTGATAAGAGAGCCACTGATGCTAATACACGCCTGTGTTTGGATCCTAACTCCAAGACTGCACCACACAAGCTCACATCTCAAACAATAGATTCAATAGCCTGAGAGGGGTAACACATACTCTAGACCCAGAACCAAGTTCTCACTGAATATACCCAACTCCAGACACTGGCTTAGCTGTCACAGGCAGTGGGGTACTGCCCTGACCCAGAAGACGCTCTAATGACACAGTCACCAGTGCTACATTCTCAGCTCCTCCAGTGCTTCATAAGTACCCACACCTCAAAGTCTGTTACTGATAATGCAGTATCAATACATCTTCCAAAGTGCTAGTACCATTTTCCCTGTAGACAATACACCTGCAATCCCTCCATGCTTCAGGCCTCATTTCCATGCCTACTTCATAAGTCCTATTCGTCAGACACAAATGCCAGCACCTTTGCAAGCAAAACACAGTGACAAGAGGGATCCAGTGGGAGAAAAAAGGATCCAAGAGACCTCAGAAACCATTATTGTCACAGATCCCCAACAAATTTCACTGCCACTGCAGAAATACAGAAATACACAGCCTTGGCTGATAATCTTCTCCAGCACTGATCTCATTTTTTATTTAAAGTTGATTTTATCTAAATAGCTACACCTACTCTCATTTTGTTTCCACTTGCATGGAATTTATTTTTCTGTCTTTCAACTTTCAATCTATGTGTTTCTGGAAAAATGAAAGTAGACATCCTGCACTTCAGTTTGAGTTTTATCCATTCAGCCACTCTAAGTCTTTTGATTGTAGAATTTAATACATTTAAATTCATGTGATTATTGATGGGTAATGACTCAGATTATTGATGGGTAATGACTCAGTAATGACTTACATTTTGTTGTTCTCTGGTTGGTTTTTAGCACTTTTCATCCTTTCTTTCTCTCTTGTTGTCTTCCTTTGTGCTTCACTGGCTTTCTGTGATTTGTCCAGTTCCTTACTTTTGTGGATCTACTATAGGTTTTAGCTTTGTGGTTAACATCAGGCCCATTTCCTCCAGCCACCCCTACCTGTCTGCCACTCAGTTGATCTCCATCAGGGGATCACTTCACTGATTGCTTTAAGGCTCTCATAACCCAAACATTTCTCCTCAGAACTTTCTTTCATTGTCTCACACATAAGCTTTTGAGGGATACCTCACATCCAAATCATAACAGGTTTGAATTTTCTTTTGTATTTCATACATAAAGATCCATATCTCCTACAAATTTTGATGATTCTTCTTTATTTTATTAATTTTTCTTATGCTACTGCATTTGTTAGGAATTCTGGAATACCATTGAACATAATCAAGGAATCAAGCATCCTTATTTATTTTTAGATTTTAACAAAATTCTCTTAATGTTTTACCACTAATTACAAGTTGAATCATAAAGAGTTAGTAGCTATGCTTCAACCAATTTTGCCAAGTTGAGGGTGTTTCCTTTGTTGAAAACATTCCTAGGTAGCTGTACTTTTTATGATTGTCATTGATTTCATCAAATGTCATTTTTTGTACCTACTAGTGTAACCAGTTTCACTTATCATTCTTTAATTTTAATTTTGTATAGTGCTTTTATTTCTGGAATCATTTCCTTAGTTATATCTTACCGTATTTAATCTATATTTGAACTTTTTTATCTATCTATATTTATAAATGAGATTGGTCTTTGATTTTTTTTTTATCCTAATCTTGCCTGATTGAGGTTCAATGGTTTTACTGGCTGCATTAGAAAAGTTGGGGAATTTTCTCCCCTTTTCTATCATCTGAAAGAATTTCTATAAGATTGGAAATATTTTTTCTAAAAATGTTTAAAGTGCACACCTCTAAAACCTGCTCATAGCACCTGGTTTTATAGATCCATCACTATTTGGTCTACAAAATCAGACATTATTTTTACAGATTATACTCATATGACTAATGTGAATCTAGCATAGCTATAAACACAGCCTGTTAGTTGCCCTTAACTAGTCATTGAATGCTCATATATCTTTTCATAACAATTAACATATTTGTATTTATGCAGATATGGTCAAATGGTAGATTCTTAGTATTGAAAATTTTCTAAATAAAAACTAAGAACTGTTGTTGAAGAAACAAGCAACTCAAAAATAAAAATTTAAAACATGTATGACTAACACTTCTCCAAATTGAAATCACCACCTTTCTCAGGAAAGATTAAGTAATGGTAATAGTGCTGAAATTTGCAGTTCAATGGGCACCATAACTGGTGAGCATATAAATGGGTACCTTCCCATATTGCACTTATTCATAATTTTTTAATATAGCTAAGATCTTAAAGGAAAGATAATTATCATATAGTGAAGGTAGACATTATTTACATATCATCATGTTATTTTCATACTTATTCTAGTGTTTTGACTCTCAGGGTTTTTAATCCCTTAATAAATAAATTATTACATATGAATTTTTAAAATACCCTATAATATCACAATATTAAAAATTATTTTTTCATACCTATGTTTCTAATTGTAATAAGTTTTCAATATCTTAAATGGTTTCATTTAGATTATAATGTAAGTCAAAAATTACCTGATGACCTTTCCATATGAGCTAAGTTATCAACTCAAGTGTAGTTTTATGGATAATTGATTGTTACAATAATCTAGAATAACCTCTAACTTTTCCCCTTTTCCTATATAGTTAAAGTCAAACTGACCTGAAGTCCCTCAAATATCTTTCTAGAGAATTAACAACATGAATGTTTCCTCAGCTTGCTAAAAATAGTTATTTGACCCTGCTTAAAGAAGCATGGAGCCTACTTTAAATATCTTGTTATTAAGGATAAAGCTTTATGGTCGATTAGCTTGGCTCAATGCAAAATATAGATTTATTTGGAGAAGCTTCAATAGAAAATTTGAAAAAGAGCTTACCATCAAATTTTTTTCACTTGACCTGATAAGACAAATCAAGTCCATGATGGTGATTTAATGGTGCAATCAGCAGTGTGTCAAATCTGATTGATGGGTCCCTTCGGAGTATGGCAGGTGACTTGATCGCCCAAGTCTCAGACAAATTTTCCCCAACGACCCTCTGACTAACCATACCCAAAGAGATTCTTTTAGTCAATTGTCTTTTATTTTGTCCTTGAAGTAAAATGATTTTTTTTTGTTTCAGCCCCTCTGCTTTGAATTGAATAGTACACAGTGACCTCGAGATGTTATTTATGATAGAGAGCTACACTTACCTTTCAAAATGTCAAATGTGTAGTCAAGTGGCAAAAAGCGATTTCTCTGTGGAGACTTAAGTAAGAAAGTAATAAATGTAATTTTCACAAAACACCAGTTTTAATAGCTAGCAGCGTGTTATAAACACAATGAAATTTACAATTGGTACTGAGTCAGCGCTCGATTACCTTCTCTCCTTAGCTCTCACCTCCATGAATTTAGACTTGCTGCTGAGGAAGGCAGACTGCCCATCACCATTATACACATCAGCTAACTTATATTGTGATTCAAGGGTGAATTAAATGATACTGTCTCAAAAGACAATGTTTTCTTTATCATCTATAAATTTGGAAAAGTTTTACTAAAAGTTTTATGAATTTCAGAAAAACATTTGTGCAATGTAACATGCTCTACCTTAAAGAGACTTCAAATACGGAAGAGTGGCAACAGGATATGTAGACTGTGTTGCATGCGAAGTCTACAAAGTCTTGCTACTCGAAGTATGATCCATAGATACACAGCATTGGCCTTGCCTAGGAGCTTGCTACAGTTGTGGAATCACAGGCCCACCATGAAAGTGTTGCTTCAGAACCTTCTTTTTGGTAAGATCTGCAAGTTAATTGTGTGAGCATGAAAGGTAAAGAAACACTAACTTAAAAAATTACTAGATTTGAATAAAGGACACCAATAGCTTTACTTACTAGCCAGGCAACTAGGTTTAATTCCTTAAACTTTCTGAACCTCAGGTTCCATTTCAATTCAATAATTAATAAATCACTTGCACTTTTGTCATGATCAAATCAATTTTTATAATAGGGAGCAGAAATACTGGTGTTTCCCATTACTTTATGTTAGACATTTTATTTTTGTGGTACTATAGTAAAAATATTTCTCATGCTCACCATAGCTGCTTCATCCTTACTGCCAGCACAGGGAAGGATTTTCCTTCATTAGCCACAACTCCTTGATTGGGACAGGGTCACATGACTGGTCTGATCAGTGATCCTGGGAGGAAGTGTCCCTTTCAGCTGAGAGTTTGTGTTTGTCAATGGGAGACTGCACTGGTTTCTTCTCTCTTCAGCTTGGCTTTCCATATGGTGAGTTTTCATCAACCTGAAGCCCTGAATACTGGCAGGAAATTCTGTTGGAAATGGTAAGCATGTATAATGAAAGAGCAATGAATATGTCTCATTGTAGCCCTGAAGATTTCAAAGTGGGATATTAATAACCAGTATGTCTTGATGAGAGACAGTCTCCTTTGTACTGCCAACCTTTAAAAATTCAGGTTGGTTTTAGATACTTCCATAAAGATAGGAGTCTTCTTGGCAGATGGTCATAAAGTGCATATCCTGGAATAATTAAAGAGCTGTGCCAAATTTGTCCAATTTATTTTAATAGCTTCTTAATCTCTGATTCAGCCTTGCCCCGCATCTTCCCTACATAATCTGCTAAAACAATCTTCCTCAAAGACGTTAGAACCTGAGACTTCTCTAACTCCTAGTTCCAACTGTGTAGCCCAACTTAGTATTGTAGACAATTGAGTATCCCTCCACATATCAAGAAATTGAAAATTGGTAGCTAAATTTTCTCAAAGAGACAAAATAGGTACTTACAATCTTTTTTAACTCAGAAATTTTGAAAGTTTCTAGTAATCTGTCAGAGTATACCAGAAAGATTAAATAAATGTATTGTAATTGATTTGAATTATTCAGCTGTTTTAAATCAACACTCCTTAAAATCTGGTCTTACTATTTTATTTCTAATTTTCATTTCCTACAATTCTCCAAAACAAAACATTTTTTTAAACCAGAAAACCCTCTGTACTCTTTTCCAACATGCAAAATACAATAATGTGAGATATGATTGATAACTTTTATTTCCCTAGAGTTTATTAAGTAAATTACAATGGAGATAGCAACCTATTGAAAACCAATTTGTGAAACTGCTCTGCTCTTGTCAAGAGACATTTGTGTCCCAGATATGAAAAGTCTCACTAGTTTATCCATCCTCACTAATGAGAAATATAAGAAAGGGAAGGAATAAACAAACCAACTAGTTTTCTCATAGATTACTAAGCTTGTCAGAAAGCCAAAAAGAGAAGAGCTGTTTAAATCTGAAGGATGTAAGATTGTTGTTCTGTACTAGTTACATTATAGAACTAAAAGAGACAGAAATAATATTATTATTAAATAATTAAAGAGCTATGCCAAATTTGTCCAATTTATTTTAAATATTATTAAATATTAATATTATTAAAAATATTAACAATAGTGACAGTGAAAACAGCTATTATATTTGAGTGCTTACTATTGACAAATTCTGTGAGAATGTCTTTTTTTGCATTTAATTCTCCAAACCTCCTTTTTAAAAGGGGATAATTTCCAATTTATAGATGGGGAAACACTCAGAGTTTTATAAACTTGCCCAAAGTCACAGAGCTAATAGGTTTGGAAACAGAACTTACTCTCTTCAGAGCTTATGTGGTTAACCCATTTATCTAACTATAAAGGAGTAGTAGTGATTACCCTCCGTGGGATAATGTGTTTAGGGATCATTAACTGAGGAAGAGGTGTATCTCAGCTCCAGATCCAATTCCAATTTCAAGTACCATTTGGCTTTGGAGAGGACCACCAATGTCCTTGAAAAGCCAAAACCCAAAGAATGTTGTGTGATCCACCCTCTTTTATGAAATAGATGCTCTAGTTAATAGCAACTTATGACCTGATTTTCTCTACTTGTAATCAAATATTTTTCACTGACTAAACTATACATACACATATATGTTTTTAAACAAATGATCCTCTTCATAGAAGAAATAACTTGCTATTCATCGGAGTTTTTGAGATTTTTTTGCATAGACACTTTACAGAAGAGGATGAACAGGCAATCCATAAATATATGAAAAAGTGTTCAACATCTCTAATAATTGGAGAAATGCAAATTAAAACAACTCTAAGATTCCATCTTACTCTGATTAGAATGGCTATTATCAAGAACACAAACAATAATAGATGCTAGCTTGGCTGTGGGGAAAAAAGGCACACTTTTTCATTGCTGGTGGAGTTGCAAATTGGTACAGCCACTCTGGAAAGCAGTGTGGAGATTCCTCAGGAAACTTGGGATGGACCCACCTTTTGACCCAGTTATCTCACTCCTTGGTTTATACCTAGAGGATTTAAAATTGGCATACTACAGTAACACAGCCACATCAATGTTTATAGCAGCCCAATTCACAATAGCTAGACTCTGGAACCAACCTAGATGCCCTTCAACAGATGAATGGATAAAAAAGTTGTGGTATCTATACACAATGGATTACTACTCAGCCATAAAGAAGAATAAATACTATGGCATTTGCAGATAAATGGATGGAATTGGAGATTACCATGCTAAGTGAAATAAGCCAATCCCAAAAAAACAAAGGCCAAATTGTTTTCCCTGATAAGTGGATGATGATATAGAATTTGGTTGCGGGGGAGTAGGGGGTGAAAGAGGAATGGAGGATTTAGATTATGTAGAGGGAAATGAGAGGGGGAGGGGTGGGGGTATGAAAAATGGTGGAATGAGACAGACATCATTACTCTATGTACATGTGTGATTAACAAGAATGATATGAATGTACATCATGCACAACCATAGAAATGAAAATTTGTACTCCATATGTGTACGATGATTCAAAAGGAAGTCTGTAAAAATAAAAATTTAAAAATATATATTTTTAATAGCCAATCTATAGAACTGTATTTCTCATTTTTCTCAACTAATCATATTTTTCAAATTTTTATCTAAACTATCTAAAAGTCATTTAATTAGTTTTTCCATATTAGGTTTAAATTAATTAAGAGTATTTCTGAGGTCAGATTTTCAGTTATATTGTCGTGTGTGAAACTGGAAACTCTAAAAACAATACTGAAGAGTTTTAAAATGAACTCAAAGATCAAAACCAAAGAATTCCAAGCTATTGTTTACTAAAGATGTCAGGGTTATATTTTATGCTTTGGAGCAAAATAATGCAAATCTGCTTTTTGGTTTTATTATAATTGTTCTTGGTGGGTTTTAGATAAGTATCCACTTCCTAAGAACTGAGATTGTTTTTAGAGTACACTGAGACCAGACATATGAAACAGCCTTATGCATTATAAGTTATTTAAAAGCACAAAACTTTGCTGTTATAGTGAATGCTAGTTTTCTTTCTGAATACCTGTTGTCAAAATTGCAAAGACTAAGAATGTGTATAGTTTGGATTAGTTGGTCTGTCTATACTAGGTGAAAGTTTGTTCATTACTTCTCTATTTTGTCTTTATGAATACAATGTTTATTCTACACCCTTTTCTTATTTCTGTGCTTTGTTCCAGTCTATTAGATTGCTGAGATCCAAAGAGGAAATAGGAAATATGTGCCTGTGTGTATGTGAACATGTATGTACATAAAGTGATCAGGCATTAAAAAGGTTGATAAGATTAAGATCTTATTTTTTAATTTTTTGAGATGTTGATAGATATTTATTTTAGTCATTTATTTATATGTAGTACTGAGGATTGAACCCAGTGCTTCACACATGCTAGGCAAGCACTCTACCACTGAGCCACAATCCTACCCCAAGACTGAGATCTTTGATGTTGAATTATATCGATGTTAGTTGGTCCTTCAAATGAAGTTCATAATTACAATCAAATATATGAAAATATAATTATCTTTGTATTAATTCCCTAATAAATCTTTGGTAAATTAACCATTGTAAAGCAGATCAATGCAATGAACATTATAAATTTCTTCTGAGTATCCCTTTAATATCTTATTTTTCCCTGACAGTTTCAAGAACTATAATAATGGTGAGCAATTATCATATGCCTTATTTAGGATAGCAATATTTCAGAGTTTTATATTTAGAATCACTTGATTCTTCAGCATGCAAACCATGGTATAGAATCCAAAACAAATGTATTTTCACTAATTTCATTTTACCAAAGCAACTTCAGTAGTTTTGTTTTCTTTTTTCATAGTAAATAAATGTTTAACCTCAGAAATATTTCGGAAAGTAATTATTTATAATGCATTCATATTAATGTGGATTTCATTACTCAGAGTATATGGACATAACTAGATAAGAGAAGACTTCTCAGATAATTTGTGTTTATAATTAACAATATGTGAAATGGAGGGTGGCTAATTTTGAAATGTGATACTTTTCTACCAAATTCATTCAACTTTATTAAAATGTATTCAAGAAGATTCCTAAACCAAAATCACATATAGCATTCCATTTATATTATAACATTTAAAATTTTTAATTATAAAACTAATTTTCCAGGGTTGTAGGCTGAAATGAACTACTATAAGGTTTATGTTGACTTTTTAACCAGATCACTCATCTAAATAATTAATCTTTTTTTCCATTTTATAAGTCCAAATAATGTATTATAGGTATTCTAAAAGCAATGCAGAGTCCCAGAAGGTTGATTTCCAAAGGTTCTTTACAAATATTGCTATATATTCTCAGACTAGCTCATTGTTTTTGAACAACTTAAATTATACTTAAATAATTAGAAGTTTTAATTTTAAAATTTTATTGAGTTATAGCATAGGTACAAAAGAGTACATAAACCATAATACAGTTTAATCATTTACTCCAAAGTAAAGTTATCAATGTAACAAACTCAGAAGTCAATAAATAGAACTCTATAAGGCCCAGCATCAACTTTTGTGCTCCCTCCCACTCAAAATTCAACTTGTCTTCTGACCTCTAACTCTTAGGATGGATTTTACAGGGTCCTTAAAGAAAATTATGTGAGGAGTGTTCCTTTCTGTTAAGCTTCTTTCATTAAACCTCCTGTTTGTGAGGCCATGTGGATGCACCCAGCAGTTCACCCTAGTTTGTATAATGTGCCAATTAAGAATATTCTATATCCACTTATATAATTTATTTATGTACTTATTTATCTATTGATGGATAGTGTGGCTTTTTATGTGAACAATGCTGCTATTCAGATTCTATTTCATGTTTTATAATTGTGTGTACCAAGGAGTTGAATTTCTGAGTTACTGAGTATGAATATATTCAGTTAGATGTGTCGAACAGCATCACAGATGAACTGAACATTGTCCTCCTGAGAGCATCTAGAAAATTCTCCATTATTACAATCTTCCCAATACTTGATATTAATGATATATATTCATCTTATCTATTCTGAATGGTTTATAATGATACCTCATAATGATTTTCATTAGCATTTGCCTAATGATCAATGAGGATGAGAATCTTCATGTTTTCATTGGCATTTTGACTTCTTTACCTGTTCAAGTTTCTTCCCCAATCAAATGTCTTTTTCTATTTATTTGAAAGATTTTGTAATATACTTTGGCTATGTGTTCACTTTATATCTGACTTCTCCCTCTCTCTCTATTTTTCTATTCTATTGGTCTTACTAAAGCCCTCACTCTTGTCTGGAGCATTGCAAGTGGGTACTAACTGGCTTCCCTACTTCCAAACTCAGCTTGCTGTATACTATTTTGTTCACTATTTCCAGGACAATTGTTCAAGATGGAAAAAAGTGTATTAGGCAAGTAATACAAAAAAATAAAATAAAACTCATGTAGTATGCTAATGTCAACATGGACTTTGAGGCCTGGAGAAAGGCCTATTATTATAAAAGGGTCAATTCATCAGAGAAATAGAACAATTTTAAATCTGTGTGCACCTAACTCTGGTGTTCAGTTTTTTTAGTTCTCTATATTTTCTAGCTATTAATCCTCTGTCAGAAAGTAGCTAGCATAGATTTTCTCACATTCGGTCGGTTCTTTCTTCACATTCTTATTTCCTCTGATGTACAGAAGTTTTTAGTTTGATGTCATCACATTTTTTTTAACTCTTGGCATTATATCCTGAGTTTTAGGGGTCCTATTGATAAAGTTGTATATGCTGGAATGATGACCCTATGTTTTTTCCTAGGAGTTGCATAGGTTCTGGTCTAATTCCTATGTCTTTGATCCATTTTCAGCTGATTTTTTTGTTCAGAGTGAGAGGTAAGGGTCTAGTTTCATTTTTGTACATGTGGATAACCAGTTTTCCCATTACCATTTGTTAAGAAGGATCTCTCTTCTCCAAATCATGTTTTTGGGACCTTTGTCAACAATCAGATGACTGTATATATGTGGGTTTGTCTCTCTGTCTTCTATTCCTTACCATTTTCTATATGTTTTGTTTCTGCGCCAGTTTCATGCAATTTTTGTTACAATTGCTCTGTAGTATCATTTGAAGTCAGGTATTCCAATGCCTCCAGCATTCTTTTTCTTGGTTTAGAATTGTTTTGGCTATTCTGTTTGTTTTATTCTTCCAAATGAATTTTAAAACTGTTTTTTTTTCTAGTTCTGTGAAGAATTTCATTACTATTTTGTCTTCAATATTCTATAGTTTTAAAAAGATAATCCACTTATAGAACAAATAGCTTACTAATGTATAAGGAAATAGAAAACTTGACCAAGAATAACAAATTTAAGTTGCCACATTCTCATTGTATTGATTTCTTAGGGCTGCTGTACCACAAACTAACGAGGTATCTTAAACAACAGAAATTTATTGTCTCACAGTTCCAGAGGCTAGACCTCTGAGATCAAGATGTTGATAGGTCCATGATATTGATTGAATTGTTGGGATAAGCATAGATGATATACCCTTGGAACAAATCTTTCCTGGATTGTTCTGGAGCTACAAATGTTATCCCTTCCTCATGTATGTGTGTGTTTAATTTAAATATATAATTTAATTATATTTTAATTTTAAAATACTGAAAGAATTATTTTTAAAAGTCAGCACTTGATCATTCAGCTAAGTGTGGGATATCTGGTTTCAGGGATACAGATATACAACCATAGACATGCACTTAATTTTTTTCTGTTATTGATTAATTCTAATCCTTTCAAAGATAAATAAAATTAATATTTGATGAAGCATAAAACAGAATGATCTGTGTTAGTGAATGCAAGAAAGTGTTTTCAATAATCTTTCTTTGCATAACTCAAGGCATTTCACTGAGTAATCAACTTTAATATTTAGAAATATATTGTTGGAAATGATAGTATAGACTTTTAAGAAATATCATACTTCCAAATACTTATCACTCACATTATTCCAATTTTCAAAATTTCTCTTATTCAGACAGAGCAGAAATAATCCAGTTTTACAAATGAGGAAAGTGAGACTTAAGATTTATAAGTCACATACAATTTTAGCACTAATTGTGGCAAGCCAAGAAATCCCTTAATATAAGTGTATTTCCACTTTTTCTTATTAGATCTTCTTAGAAGATACCTTTTTGAACATTAAGAATTTAAAAATAGCCTGACACTTCTTCCAAAGATTCTGTGTGATGTTAAGCCCTTTGTTTTACAGAATCTCCCATATATATTCCAACTTCCTGATACCAGGCAAGTGGCCAACTAGTCAGATGTTTCAGATAAAGATATTAAACTCTCACCATTTTTATTTCATATTAGGAATATTAACGACATGAATATAGTACTCTAGTTCTCTCTGTCACTTTCTCTTCCTGATTTTAAATCCCAGACAGCGCCATAAAACTATGAAAACAGAAATAATAGAAGGAGATTATGCAATTGTTCTTCCTAACCCACATTGAAGATGAAAGTGGGATGGCATGTTAGTTGATTGACATGTTGTCAATGGCAGTTAAGTAAAAGATCTCAGAACCCAGTATGGAGAAGTGGGTGTAGCTTTACCACTTTTTATGTGTCTAATCATGGGCAAAAATAATCACTCTGACAAATACGTGTATTAATATGTCATCTGAATTAGTTTTATGACTATCAAAATAGTCTATGTGGAAGTGAGTTTCTATAGCCAGAAATAAGGAGCAAAAAGTCCTTGAACATGATGTTGCTGAAGGTGTTTTTGTATTCTCTTCCTATTAATAAAGTATAATCCTTGAGTCAAGGAAAAAATCACTTAATAGGCCATATGACAGCACCATGATGGATAACTCTACCAACATTCCATCAGTTATGGATATTTTATGACACTTTACATAGTGGACTATATTAAAAGATAGGACAAAATCTTCCTTTGATGAAAGGAAACTCTTTGCATTAATGACATACTATATTAAGTGGCTCATTAAAACTTACCACCACCACTGAAAACCTTGCCAGTGGTGAAAAAGGCCAAATATTTGCCCTCTTTCTCTGTGGTATAGTGGATATGTCACACCCTTCTAAACATTTGTCTATCAGGCTTCATATGCTTAGCTTAGGATTTCTGCATACATTATCTCCCTTTTAATCTAACCATCTGTTATGTGGGGTGAGAAGCTCTATTTCATATGTCATAGACCAGACACTATGAAACCATCATCATTCATACTGTGTCAGAAATCAAGATACAAGCAACTATTCTCCATTTTTTTATTTTAATTCATCTCATTTTATTTCTCTTTCAGACTAACAGTAAAATGTTGAAGTCATCAGATTCAAGTCACTTCTTTAAACTGGTTTTGTTCACATCAACTATCCTTTAGGAAAAATCATCCTTTTAAGATAAAATTAAGTCTCTTTTCCTTGATTATTACTATTTTCCCAACTTTTCTGGTCTTTTATTTTTCAAGAATTCTTTTTCTGTTTTTTGATTTTAAAAGCAAGAAACTGTGAGCTCTGAGCAGATAGTTCAAAACACAATAAAAATCAATAAAATATTGCTGATAAACATACCAAATGACATCAGATCACCTAATTTACCACTTATTCTTATTTTATGTATTCAAATGCATATATTGAGTGTTTGATTTGTCTTCTCTCAAGCAGGTCATTTTTCATAGGGAGAAATAGACATGTCACATCAAATTTCAATATCATATAATTAGTACGAACTAGGATGTGTAGAAGATACTCTGAGTACTATAGCAGGTATAATTAACCAAAGAAAATGAATAAGAAGATGATTTATACAGGAGGTGATATTTACATGAACTTCTAAACAGCTATTTTAGTAGGACATAAAACCAGTAGAAAGTATGGTGCAAACATCTTCCAGACAAAGACACTCTTTTGATGTATTAGGTGCTACATAACAAAGTACACTACTACCAACTGAGTGGTTTAAAAATACTGACACTTACTACTCACGATTTTCATGTGTCAGGAATCTGAGCATGCTTAACTGAGTCTTCTACTCAGGATTTCACATGGCTGTATTGGCCTGATTTGCATTCTCATCTGGTGGTTAATCTGGTTTTTGAGAGAATTAATTTCCTCGTGGTTATTTGGCTGATGCCCTTGTTTGTTACAGACTTTTGGCCAGAAGCACTGTCCTTAGGTTCTAGAAGTCACCCACAGATACTACCCACAAGCTTCTGTCCTTGGGCATTGCAAACGTAATTGTTGCCTCTAGGAGAATGACCTCCAAGGACTTTCAGCTGATTATGTACTAGTTACCTGGAAAAAAATCTCCCTTTTTATTAATTCAAGATCAACTGATATAAGAACGTAGTTACATTTGCAGAACTCCCTTCACCTTTGGCATATAACATAACCTCATCACGAGAGTTTCATCCTATCACCTACAGCATATTTTTTAATTAGAAGCAAATCACAGGTTCCACACACACTGAGGAAAAGGATATTCAAAGGTATGGCCACTTGAGGTTGGAAATTATTGAGGTCACACCAGGGTCTGCCACACTATACTCATTACAAATTATATGTATTGCAAAAATGCAAATACCGTAGTTTTATTGAATAGAAAATAGAATGTAAAATCTAATTTAAGGTAGATGAAAGCCTGAACTTATGAACTTTGGATTTTCGGTGAAAGAGTTTAATTCTGTGCTGCATGCAATGAGAAACCACTGCAGAATATTCTCAGAGTAGAGCTTTGGGACAGTTGACTCAGAAACAGTAAGGAATATATATTATAGCAGACAGTTTGGAAGTAGAGAGACCAGTTCAAACTCCCTTACAGTAATCCAGACAAGACAGAATGGGAGATTTTGTAGACCAGCAAATAGAAAATAAGAAAAAAGAAAAACAGATATTAAGAGAGATTTTCAAAAAAGAATTAGTATGAGCATCGAAATAAGGAAGAGTGAGGGGTGACTTTTTCAATGAATGTGTAAGTTTAATTCTTCTTGGGATGGATGGAATATATAAAATAATAGTTGTGTTATTCATGTTTGAAGAACCTTGTGAAATAACCTTAGATGAGTGCTAACAATTTTTCTCCTTTACGAGGATAATTTTACCTTAGGAATTTACATGTGAAAATATTTATAGAATACTTATTGTAGCTTAAGATATCCAAAAGGCATACATGGTGAAAGACTATTATATAATAATAATTAGAACATCTCACATTGCATAATGCCTAAAAATATTCCCTGGGTAGAATTAGCTTATGATAATCACATGATGTGTGATATCTAAATGTTTAATGTAATAACATACTTTTAAAGATATTCTCCACTTGTCTGAAACACAATGGAAATATTCATTAACAGAATTAGAAATTATATGCCAAATATATCTTATTGTCAATTTCAAATATATCCTATCTTATTTTTTATTAATGCATGCAATTATACAGAATCATGGGTTTCACTGTAGCATATTTGTATGTACAAATAGCATACGTTGATCACATTCATCTCCCATGACCCTCCCTTTCCCCTTTCCCCTGGTTCCCTTCCTCTTCTCTAATAGTCTTCTTGTTACTTTCATGTTGTCTTTATTCCCCTAGTTTCCACATATAAGGGAAAATCGGCAATATTTTTCTTTCTGAGTCTGCTACTTCATTTAACATTATGATCGTCAATTCTATTCATTTTCCTGCAAATAACATGATTTTGTTCTTCCTTATGGCTGAATAATACTCCATTATGTATGTAGGCCACATTTTCTTTTTGTTCATTTGTTGACAATTACCTGGGCTGATTACATGACCTGGTTATTCTGAATAGTGCCTTGAGAACATGAGTATGGAAGTCTCTTTTTGATATGCTGACTTCATTTCCTTTGGATATATAGCTGAATTTGAGTTTTTTGAGGATTCTCCATACTGATTTCCATGAAGGCTGTGCTAATTTACATTCCCACCAACAGTGGAGGATGTCTCAGTTTTGTCTAAACTGGCTGTCTTCTGTTTCAGGGGACTCCCAACCTGAAGCTGAATACAGGATTCATTATTGTATAAAAATGAGCATAATTTTGCATAAAACCTTATATAAGATGTCTTATGGGATTCAAATATATGCCAAAGATATTATCCAATCAAGAAGTTTATGTGACATCAGTTGAATGACTACATTAGAGAGTTTGTATATGGTTTAGTATAGGGTGCAATTCAGTGACAAGATTCCTACAGAATATCATATTGGGTGCAAGTGAGATTTGTGGCAGGATAATTAATAGAGACAACATTTAGAAATGTAGATCTAGAATAAGTAGGGGACTTTGAGAAGTAATAAACTTGAACTTTATTTCTTCATGCGATAGAGAAATCAATGAAGTCTTTGGATACTGAAATGGACATAACCAAAGCAGTGATTTCTGAAAATTATTTTGCAAATTTATGAGCATGTGTATAATGGGTAGAATCTGGAGATAGGTGCCCCTTTAAAGAAAATTTTATAATCTGAGGTTGAAGGATTGTAGGTTTTGGCTGAAGTTGGGCAAGTGCAAGAACCTCCACCAAAAGGGCATGAGGTTTGTGATTACAGGAATCTATTCTGATAGATCCTTTCTTTTTGGATACTTTCACTTCCTGACTCACTTTTTAAGAGCATCACACTTCTACAAATCAAAGTCACCATTAGTGCACAATCTACTTTTTATGTGCTTTTTGCCATTGCTCTTGGTCATAGTTTAAAAATCGGTCATTGTTTATTTAGAAAGACATACCTTTTCTCCATCCAAAGGCTAAATATTTCAACTACAATATATATTTATTTTATTCATAATACTACTAAAATTGCTATTGATTCATACCTCTAGTTAGTGGCAGAGTCAGGAATCTAATTTGGACTATGGGCAGAAATCTATTGCAGAGCTCATGCTCTTGAACATTTTGTGATATTCCTAAATTTAACACTAAAATATCTTTACTGATTTATAATATTTTAAGTTAGATCTCTTTTTTTTCCCTTTTAAGTTCTGTTCTGTTAAACTCTTTCTGCAGATGATTAATATGGCTCTCCCAGCTTATGTTATTTCTCCCAAATGAGAAAAAACTAAATGTTAATGGAGATACTTTAATGTTTTTTGCACAATACACTAGAAATAGGAAGAGGAAATCTGCCATCTGAAAATAAATCTATCTAAAAATAATTTTTTCTGTGTTGACAAGGTTTGATATAGATAATAATTTCATTTTAAGGATTATAGTTGTCTTGGGCAAAATTAACACACAGCCTATTCAGTTAAGTGCTCATCATGGTATAATTTGAAGTCACTAAGACTTGTGTTCAATAAACTTTTCCATCATTTAGGAAGTTTGTGGTTAGAACCTCAATTTCCCTTTAAAGCACATCTTCCTTTACACATGTGAAAGAATATCATCAAACCAAATCATATCATCCGATAAATATATAGGCAGCATGAAACCTGCCAAACGGATTACTTTATTTATCCATTCACTCATTCAAAACAGATATATGGAGTGCTAGACATGATACAGATAAGGGCAATGCAGAGATGAAGACAGGATGCTCTCTCTCTCTCTCCCTCTCTTCCTTTGGGGACAAACTTCATATTCTATTTATATTTGTCCTTTGGGGACAAACTTTGTGATTGGAAGGGGGGAACAGAGAGAAAAAGGACTCAAATCACTGGATGGATTTGTTTCTCTCCTCATTTGGTAATGGGAGATATCCAGAAAGATAGCTGACATCAGGAACTATAAAATTCCTTGTCAGAAACTCACCCAGTGCAAAGACTCACTATTGAGTGCAGAGCAGAAAGAGTCAAAGCCCTTCTAAAGGCAGGGGACATTGAGTGCATCGATAATTGTACACAGAATTTTCTGTTTCTTCAATGAAGAATGTTCCCTTAGAGCAGTTAAGATTGAGTTAGAAAAGATTTTAAATAAAAGAATACTTGTTATAAAAGTTAAAGCTGGGCTGAGGAGTATCTCAGTGGCAGAGCTTGGTACAGTAAAGCAGAAGGGATATCTTCTGCTCAAAGACACACCCCCAAATTAAATTTATTTAATTAATCAGGGTATTTGACACAACTATACAAAGATGGCTTCATTAAAATGAACTATTTCACATTTTTGTAATTCATAATCAATCAAGTTCGACTCTTGCTTTTTGTTTTTCTGTTTTGTTTTTGTTTTGTTTTAATGATGTTGGGGAACAAACCCAGGGTCTCACATATGTCAGATCTCCTGCTCACATTGAAGGTTAGGAATATTACTTAATTATTATACTTTTTGATTGGATGCCCATGCTTAATTTTTCAAATCCTTTAACCTCTTGTTTTAAGAAGGGAACAATTTTATCACTGGTATAAATAATAAAACTGATTCTTTTATACTCATGTGGTCTGGGAAAAACAGATTAAAAAAATACAAAGACTGGGAAATTAATACTTCAGCTGAAGGCACTGGGTTGGGCAATTCCTGACTACTGAAGAGCCATTTCTTTTCCTGAAGAGATGGAAGTGCTTTATGCATCTTCCCTAAACCATCACCTGGCAGTCTTCCTCAGTTCTCTTGGGTAAAGAAAGAATTTCCTTAATGTGGAAACAATTAGCAGTCTTTTTGGTCACCATTATCCTAGAGAGGTATGAACATTAAGAAATAGCTATTAGGGCTGGGGATATAGCTCAGTAGGTAGAGTGCTTGTCTCATAAGCACAAGGCTGTGGGTTTAATCCCCAGCACTGCACAAGGCTGTGGGTTCAATCCCCAGCAAAGCACAAAAAAAAAAAAAAAAAAGAAAAAAGAAAGAAAGAACTATTAAAATTCATCCATCTATTAAAACTTTTTTTTAACACCTACTGTGAATCAGAGCCTCCTAGACTCAGGGAATATAGCAATAAACAACTTTTTTAAGGAAAAGAAGCAGACATCAGCTTATAAACATTACATGTATATGTATGTGAAACAATTATGAGGTTATTGGTAGAATGGAAAAGAAAATAGATACAAGATAGGACATGAATTGGGTTCTTGGCAGATGGGAAGGTGAAAGAAGACATGCAGGACTCATGAAGTCTGGCCAAGAGTGTCTAAGGCAGAAGAAACAGCAGGGATACGAAGGCCTGGCAGGTTCAGGGTATTGTCAGGAGGATGATGTGTCTGGAATGAGCCTATAGTTGTAGAACAGAAGTTCAGTTTAAGATACCAAAGTACAAAATTAGTTGACTGGACCAGGTCAGAGCTGACATAGAAATGAACATAGCTGGAACTATGTGTAGGCCATCTCTTCTATTCACTGCTAATGAGATATCTGTAACTAGTCTTTCTCTTTCTTGAATCTGTGTTACTGGACTACAACATGTTGTCTTTCCACGATTCATTGCATACTGTTTACTTTGACTGATTCTGCAGAGACTCTCTATATTTCCAGAAACTGATAACCTACAATCCATAAAACATGAATAATAATCTACATTTCAAAGGATTTTTAAGAATTTAGGGAAAATTACACTGAATATGTAAATGCAGGGTACTGTTGATCAACTTTCCAACAAACAAGTAGTGGTGGAAAATTTATAGACTTTATTGATATGGATTTGATCACTTAAAATTGGTAATTAACAATATTTTTCTGAGTATTTTTCATATCAGTCTGCTATTTATTATGATTGGAAGTTATATGGACATTTAAATTAATTTCAGATTTTGTGGCGGATCCTGGAGAGCTCCAGCCTGAGGCGGCTAGAGTTCCCAGCCCCAGTGGGGATCTTAGGCCCTTCGGTGCCGCCTTACAGCTTCCCCGGGAAAGAGTGACCACCTGCAGCTGCCTGAATCCTCAGAGCGGAGCTCCAGTCTTCTGGTGCCATTTTGCGGGGACTCCTGGAGAGCTCCAGCCTAAGGCTGTTGCAGTCCCCAGCTCCAGCGGGAATCTTAGGCCCTTCGGTGCCATTTTACAGCATCCCGGGGAGAGAGCAAACACCTGCCACTGCCTGAGCACCCAGTGCGGTGTTCAGGCCTGTGTGGGCTATCAAGCCCAATGTCTCCATCACTGAGCACAGTTCTGCACCCCCACCCCAACTTGGTCTAGTGCCCAGGCCTACACCCTGGCCCGGTGTCTAGCACCTGTGCTGCATCTGATCGTCTATCAACACCAGGCCACCTCTGCCCAGAAGCATTGATCATTCCCAACTTGGAAGTAGAAGCACCCTTCTTGGGTCACCGCTTGATCAAGCACCTCTCAAACATCAGGTCATGGAAAAATAAGAGCTTTGAACTGTACAGTATATTTTTATTGCAGAACATTTTTTAAATAAATTGTAATACTACAATTATTCCTAATATATCCACTATATTCCTATATTTTTCTTTTATTATTATGCTTACCACTCCATCTCCCTCTTATATATCCATTTCCTTGGAGATTCTCTTTTTCCTCATGCTAACAACCTATTTCTTTTAATTCCACTTCCACTATTCATATAACATAGTATATCTATAGACTCACTTCTTATCTCATTAGTGTTTTGTCCTATACCCCTCCTCATTCTCACTGTCCAACATTAGGATTTGCAGTCCTTATTGCAAACTTACTAGTTATGCTGTAGATAATAATTTGAACTCATCTCTGTTTATTAAGACAACACTGCTAATGCCTTAATAGGGACTATTTAGATTAAGGACACATATTGTTTATATGGTGTGCTGCCAATATTGATCTCTCAATTCAAGGGGAGGTATTGAAAATAGGCAGGAACCCTGTAAGTCTTTAAGGGTAAACTGTAATACCTAGGATTCGCACTACTAGAGAGGAAGATACACTAGCAACGTGACAAAACATGGGAAGAAAACGTCCCAAACAAACCCAGATACTATAACAAAAGTACCCAGTGACAACATGGCAGAAGCATTGTCAGAAAGGGAGTTTTACACAATTAAAATGATCCGAGAAGTGAACAAGGAGTCAAGAGAACAAATGCAGGCAATGCTAAAAGAGCAACAGTAGGAAGCAAAAGATCATTTCAATAAAGAGATAGAGATTCTGAAAAAAAAAAAAACAGAAATCCTTGAAATGAAGGTTACAATAAACTAAATTAAAAACTCAATAGAAAGCTTAACCAAAAGGCTAAATCACTTGGAAGACAGAACCTCAGACAATGAAGACAAAATATTTAATCTTGACAACAAACAACCAGACAGAGAAGATGGTAAGGAATCATGAACAGAACCTCCAAGAGTTATGGGCCATCAAGAAAAGATCAAATTTAAGAGTTATTGGGATTGAGGAAGGCACAGAGACACAAACCAAAGGAATGAATAATCTGTTCAATGAAATAATATGAGATAATTTCCCAAATCTGATAAATGAAATGGAAAATCAAATTGAAGAGGCTTATAGGACACCAAATTCACAAAATCACAACAGATCCACACCCAGGCACATTATAATGAAAATACCCAACATACAAAACATAGAATTTTAAAGGCTGCAAGAGAAAAACATCAGTTAAAAAATAGGGGGAAACCAATACGAATATCAGCAGATTTCTCAGTCCAGACCCTAAAAGCAAGAAGGGCCTGGAACAACATGTTCCAAGCACTGAAAGAAAATGGATGCCAACCAAGAATCTTATACCCAGCAAAACTTACCTTCAGATTTGAAGATGAAATAAAATCCTTCCATGATAAACACAAGCTAAAAGAATTCACAAATAGAAAGCCTGCCCTACAGAGAATCCTCAGCAAAATATTCCAAGAGGAAGTAATGAGAAATAACAATGAAAGTCAGCAAAGGGAGGAATTACCCTAAAGAAACAGCCAATTAAAGGAAAAACCAAGTAAGATTAAAATACAAAAATAAGTCAAAATGACTGGGAATGCAAGTCATATCTCAATAATAATGCTAAATGTAAGTGGCCTAAAGTCATCAATCAAAAGGCATAGACTGTCAGATTGGATTAAAAAGAAAGACCCAACAATATGAGGCCTTCAAGAGACTCATATCATAGAAAAACATACCTACAGACTAAAGGTGAAAGGTTGGGAAAAAACATACCATGCATGGACTTAGTAAAAAAGCAGAAGTTTCCATCCTCATTTCAGATAAAGCAGACTTCAAGCCAAAGTTAGTCAGAAGGGATAAAGAAGGACATTTCATACTACTTAAGGGAAGCATAAATCACTAAGACATAACAATCATAAATATTTATGCACCAAACAATGGTGCATCCATATACATCAATCAGTTCCTTCTCACTTCCAGGAACCAAATAGACCAAAACACAATAATACTGGGGGACTTTAACACTCCTCTCTCACTGTTGGACAGATCTTCCAAACAAAAATTGAACAAAGAAACCATAGGACTCAATGACACAATCGCTCATTTAGACTTAACAGACATATATAGAATATCCCATCTACCAAAAAGCGAATACACTTTCTTCTCAGCAGCTCATGAATCCCTCTCTAAAATAGACCATATGTTGTGCCACAAAGTTACTCTTAGCAAATACAAAAACATAGAGATACTACCTTGTATTCTTTCAGATCATGATGGAATGAAATTAGAAATCAACAATAAAGTTAAAAACAGAAACTATTCCAAGACCTGGAGATTAAATAATATGCTATTGAATGATGCACGGATAACAGAAGACATTAAGGGGGAAATAAAAAAATTCTTAGAGATCAGCGAGAACAAAGATACAACATATCAAAATCTCTGGGATACTATGAAAGCAGTGCTAAGAGGAAAATTCATTGCATGGAGTGCATTCAATAAAAGAAAGAAAAGTCAACAAATCAATGACCTCACATTACAGCTCAAAGCCCTAGAAAATGAAGAACAAAACATCAACAAAAGTAGTAGAAGACAGGAAATAATTAAAATCAGAGCTGAAATCAGTGAAATTGAAAGAAAAGAAACAATTCAAAAAATTGACAAAACAAAAAGTTGGTTCTTTGAAAAAATAAACAAAATTGATAAACCCTTAGCCACACTAACAAAGAGAAGGAGAGAGAAAATCCAAATTACTAAAATTCGTGATGGAAATGGAAATACTACAACAGACACAATTGAAATACAAAACATAATTAGAAGCTATTTTGAAAATTTATACTCCAACAAAATAGAAAACCTAGAAGACATCAACAGGTTCCTTGAGGCATGTGAGCCACCCAAACTGAGTCTGGAGGACATACACAATGTAAATAGATCAATTTCAAGCAAGAAAATAGAGAAAGTCATCAAAAGCCTACCAACCAAGAAAAGTCCAGGACCAGATGGATTCACAGCCGAGATCTACAAGACCTTCAAAGAAGAGCTCATTCCAATATTCCTCAAAGTATTTCTTGAAGTAGAGGAGGAGGAAACCCTTCCAAATTCATTCTATGAAGCTAATATCACCCTGATACCAAAACCAGAGAAGGACACATCAAGGAAAGAAAATTTCAGACCAGTATCCCTAATGAACATAGATGCAAAAATTCTTAACAAAATTTTAGCAAATCACATACAAAAGCATATTAAAAAGATAGTGCACCATGATCAAGTGAGTTTCATCCCGGGGATGCAAGGTTGGTTCAACATCCAGAATTCAATAAATGTAGATCACCATATCAACAGACTTAAAGTCAAGAACCACATGATTATTTCACTAGATGCCGAGCAAGCATTTGATAAAATACAGCATCCCTTCATGCTCAAAACACTAGAAAAAATAGGGATAGTAGGAATGTTCCTTAACATTGTGAAGGCTATCTATGCTAAGCCTACAGCTAACATCATTCTAAATGGAGAAAAATTGAAAGCATTCCCCCTGAGAACTGGAACAAGGCAGGGATGCCCTCTTTCTCCACATTGTCCTTGAAACTCTAGCTGGAGCAATTAGACAGACCAAAGAAATTAGAGGAATACGAATAGGAAAAGAAGAGCTCAAACTATCCCTATTTGCTGATGACATGATTCTCTATTTAGAAAACCCTAAAAATTCCACCAGAAAACATCTGGAACTCATGAATGAATTCAGTAAATTAGCAGGATATAAAATTAATGCTCATAAATCTAATGCATTTTTATTCATAAGTGATGCATCCTCTGAGAGAGAAATTAGGAAAACTATACCATTCACAATAGCCTTTAGGAAAATAAAATACTTGGGAATCAATCTAACAAAAGAGGTGAAAGACCTCTACAATGAGAACTACAGAACACTAAACAAAGAAATTAAAGAAAGTTTGAGAAGATGGAAAGATCTCCCATGTTCCTGGATAGGCAGAATTAATATAGTCAAAATGGCCATACTACCAAAAGTGCTATACAAATTCAATGCAATTCCAATTAAAATCCCAATGACGGACTTCATAGAATTAGAGCAAGCAATCATGAAATTCATTTGAAGGAATAAGAGACCCAGAATAGCTGAAACAATTCTTAGCAAGAAGAGCAAAGCAGGGGGTATCACAACACCAGACCATCAACTATACTACAGAGCAATAGTAACAAAAACAGCACGGTATTGGCACCAAAATAGACAGGTAGATCAATGGTACAGAATAGAGGACACAGAGACAAACCCACATAAATACAGGTATCTCATACTTGACAAAGGAGCCAAAAGCATACAATGGAGAAAAGATGAAAAGATAGCCTCTTCAATAAATGGTGCTGGGAAAACTGGAAATCCATATGCAGCAAAATGAAACTAAACCCATATCTCTCACCCTGTATAAAACTCAACTCAAAATGGATCAAGGATCTAGGAATTAGACCAGAGACTCTGCACCTAATAGAAGAGAAAATAGGTCCAAATCTTCATCATGTTGACCTAGGATCAGATTTCCTTAACATGACTCCCAAAGCACAAGAAATAAAAGCAGGAATCAATGATTGGGATAGAGTCAAACTAAAAAGGTTTTTCTCAGCAAAGGAAACAATCAGCAATGTAAAGAGAGAGCCTTCAGAGTGGGAGAAAATCTTCGCCACACACTTCAGATAGAGCACTAATCTCCAGAATCTACAAAGTGCTCAAAAATCTTTACACCAAGAACACTAATAACCCAATCAATAAATAGGCCAAAGAAATGAACAGACACTTTACAGAGGAAGATCTATAAGCAATCAACAGATTTATGAAAAAATGTCCCAACATCCTTCGTTATAAGAGAAATGCAAATCAAAACTACCTTAAGATTTCATCTTACCCCAATTAGAATGTCTTTTATTAAGAACACTGGCAACAACAGGTGTTGGCGAGGATGTGGGGAAAAGGGTACACTCATACATTGCTGGTGGGAGTGCAAGTTGGTGCAGCCACTCTGGAAAGCAGTGTGGAGATTCCTTAGAAAACTTGGAATGGATCCACCATTTGACCCCGCTATCCCACTCCTTGGCCTATACTCAAAGGACTTAAAATCAGATTACTACAGTGATGCAGCCACATCAATGTTCATAGCTGCCCAATTCACAATAGCTAGATTGTGGAACCAACCTAAACGCCGTTCAGTAGATGAATGGATAAAGAAACTGTGATATATATACACAATGGAATATTACTTAGCCATAAAGTAGAATAAAATTATGGCATTTGCAGGTAACGATGATGTTGAAGACTGTTTTGCTAAGTGAGATTAGCCAATCCCAAAAATCCAAAGGCCAAATGGTCTCTCTGATAAGTGAATGATGATGCATAATGCAGGGTAGAAGGGTGACAAGAATGGAGGAAGGATAGATAGCATAGAGGGAAGGGAGAGGTGGGGTGGGAATGGGGGGGTAATAATAATAGAATGTGTGACAGTTACCATTGTTCTGTGTACCTTTATGAATGCACAGATGGTGTGATTCTACTTTGTGTACAACCAGAGAAACAATAACTGTACTCCATTTGTGTTCAATGAATCAGAATTAAATAAATAAAAAAAGTGAAAAAAAAATTAATTTCATTTGATTGGTACCCATAATTTCACCATAACAATGTTCTTTATAAAATTGAACTTATTATTAAATTGGCTGCTTTGTGCATTATTTAAGTGGGTTATTTCCTAAGGTATTAACTGTTTTTTCTATATCATGAGTAATCTCTTTCTCATCAGTAAGCCACATCTTAATATAAAAGCTCTTTAACAGTCCTGGATAGCAACTCTACCTCACAACATTAAGATTTGGTGTGCTTTGGTTATGTTATTGGAACATTCATCATAGTACACCATAAACAAATGAAAAATAATCTAGGGTTTTGTTAAAACCCTTAATAAAAGTGATAAACATAAAAATAACAAAGCAGTCACTTTTTCTCTTTTCTCTTCAATCTAGTTGGCAACTGGCCAACTGGCCTTTAAATGCACATAGTCACTGATTTAAAATCTCAAGACACATCATTTTTAGTCCTACTGAAATTTCGAGCTATATAAATGCTTTATTTTACCATCTTGGGAAATTTTGTCAGTTTTTATGCAATGAACCCAAAGTGTGTACATGTCCTACACAACAAAACATTTCACTGCTTTAGTGACTCTTGCTCTGAGGAAGGATTGGAAATTTATATTATTTCAGACCATCTTCTCTTACAGTAGGTTTATTTCATAGTCTATGTAGCCAACTCAACTCTGGTGCTTGGCTCTAGGGCAGTGGGCATTGTGTATTTGAAACCTTATTTTTACCATCTCTAGTTTTCAGGATATTTTTGTTTAATAGCATTTCATATGTGTGCATAAGCAGTTTATTTTTTCCTTTTGAATATGATACTTAAATGAAGATGATTCCAATTTTTCTCAGACCTTCATAAAATAACTCTGCATTTTAAAGAGCTGTTTGGAAAAGTAAAATATTGTAGTTATTAAAGATACACAGACAATTACTTACCTTTTGTATCTGTGCTATAATGCTTCACAGAAACTGAAAGTTTCTTAATCACTGTAAGCATTTCTTTTAAGGATTTTCAGAATACCTTTTATGTTTGAATAAAATGTATTTTTTAAGAGTCTGTGTACAGATTCTGGATATCACTTTCCAAAGTAGACTATTATGTCCCATTTGTTTGTTTCTACTCTTCCACCAATAATTTCCTCTGCAGTGCATGCTATGTGAATGAGGAGGCACAAACACAATAGGAGATGATGATAATAGAAGGCACTTAGGAAACTAATCCTTACAGTATTGCATATCACTCTGGGTATCCTAAACTATAAGAATAGAAGTGCTTTTCTTTCCAGCTCTTTAAAATTTTCACATATTCTCTTCTTCAGTAAATGCCTCATTAGCTTTATCTCAAGTGGGCTTTGTTACCTGGAAATTTGTGTTCATTGTTAAGTAGGACTATTTTTCAAAGTGACAAAAACACTGTATTGCCATTGTGCTGTTTTGAAATGTGTTGCTAAAATTGCTCTATTTAAAAATCAAAACACAAATTGTATGCTCACTTATAAATGCTCTTGGATTAACATTATCCTGAAATGTCTCTCTATGTGAGATCTTAGTTGACCCAGGTTTGGTTTAGATCCAGATTCACATTTGCAACACAATGATTGATTCTATGCTCTGTCGTGCACAGTATGTGCTCATGACCCTAGTATCAAATGTTTATTTGACCTTATGTGTCTTTTCTGTGACAATCCTCACTTTGGGAATGTCCGGGACCTAATTTGTATGCTAGGTGTTAACCAGTTGTGGAATAATAGGAGAAAGGATGGCTCTGATTCTACCTAGAGGTTATATACCTGTGGTGAACATTTTTCTAAACTAAAAATTGAGACGAATTGGTTGACAAGTATGAATAAACTTGTGGGAATGAAGAGAGATAATATTTTTAAATGGAGCAATCCTGGAAACAATTTAGACACCCACACAAGCACACTCATACATCCTTGTTTAAAAGCATAGCCACCTCATAACTCCTCAGTAGCAATTGCCATTGACCAATAATAATTTTTTAAGTTTATTCACTATAGAGATATCTATGCTTTGTGTATCTTCCATTTCAACCAAATTGATTTATGTGGTTCTTTTTCAGATTCAACTAAAAAATGTATTTAGTTATTAGAGATATTTTTCTCATTATCTAAACATTTTAATATTATGTTTAGATACAGCAGATTACCATCTTTATGATTAAAAATTTGAAGATATTCTCATAAGAATTTTAGATTTAATTTTTTCTTTCTAATCACTCATATTATGTGTATAGTCTATAGTGTTGTATTTTGTTCAATAAGAGTGTGAAGAAAGTACCTTTTAAAATATGTACAGTACATAAGATGGATCAAATATTTAATGTTAAATATAAACATAATTATTCCAGTTTTTTAAATATAAAAGTAAATAATCCCTGGCATCATCCTAATAGTATACTTTCTTTATATTTTATATATATATAATACATGCCCTTGCATTTGCATTTTTATATGAATTTATTTATATACATAATTTACATTTATATATAAGTATATATGCATGTGGGGTATGGGTACATATGTACATTACAAATGTATATGTTTGTGTATATGTCTGCTATATCTAAAAACATAATATTAAAATATTTAGAAATTTTAGAAAAATAATTCTAATAACTGCATGTATAGGTCTTTATAATACATCAATTTTTGAGGGTTTTTGTATTGTCTCTAAAACAATAAACATTTCCAAATGCCTTGGAAAGCAATCGCTAAAATCAAGACAAGGGTTTTACAGTATAATTGCCAAAAAAGTATTTAAAATAATTCATGTTTAGTTGTGCTAAGGTTTTAAGAGTTCATGTGGACAGCTGCAAGTCATTGTGGAGAATCTATAATGAAGTACCTCTTATGAGGCTTATTCTCTCCCATATGAAACAAAATAATACAGCATTGACATTGATGTATGCAATGCATTCTTAAGATGACATTTACACAATACTGTTCTTTCCAGTAAAATGTAACAATCCTTTTTCTCTTGAGAAAAAAGTTTTTCCATACTATTATAAAATATGGCTGAAAAGACCTAATGCTCTAACTTCTCCACTTTGTTTTTCTTCTTATTCTTTGAAGATAAGTGATTAATAGAAATATTTTTAAATGACCCAACATCTACAGCACTAAAGTGTTTTTTCTAAGGAGATTTAGCATATAAATGAGCAAATGTGCTTTTATAAAAGAAACAAAAATGATAAATTTCATACAATGTTTTTGGTTTTACTCATTCAAAGAAATGAGTAACAGTCATGTGTTTGCTTATATCAACATGCGTCTGAATGAAAGAATAGGGCCTATGCTTGACCTGCACCTTAGTCAGTTAAGCTGATATAAAAAAATTACCATAGACTGTGTAGTTTAGAGAGCTAACAGTTATTCCTTATAGCTCTGGGAGCTGGAAGTTCAAGATCAGGGTATCAACAGGAAAGGTTCTGTGGAGGGCTTTCCTTTGGGTGCAGGCTACTGTCTCATTGTATCCTCACTTGGCAGAAGTTTCTGAGGTTCCCCAGGCCCTAACAAGGGCACTATTCCTAAGTGCCCACCACAAGAACCAACACATTGGAAATTAGACGTCAGGCATAAGAGTTTGGAGAATATATGAATATTTAGTTCCTAACAACTTGGTTACAGCAAAGAGGGTACCACAGCATAGGTTTGGAAAATAACATCAGATTTTTTTAAATACCTTGAAGAATCAATAAAGAGGAAATGAAGAAAATTAAGTATAAGCTCAGGCTGATTCTCAAGGTCAAAACCTATTAACTTGCCAGTAAATGGATGGAGCTGGAGAATATCATGCTAAATGAAATAAGCCAATCCCAAAATATCAAAAGCTGAATGTTTTCTCTGATATGCGTATGCTAATTTACAATGGGTAGCGGGACTAGGGAAGAATAGAGTTACTTTATATTAGGTAGAGGGGAGTGAAGAAAGAGGAGGGGATATGGAAGTAGGAAGGATAGTAGAATGAATCAGACATTATTACCCTATGTACATATATAACTATACAACTGGTGGTATTCTACATCATGTACAACCAGAAGAATGAGAAATTATACTCTATTATATATGATGTGTCAAAGTGTATTCTACTGTCATGTATAACTAATTAAAACAAAATTTACACATAAAAATTATTAAAAATGTCAAAAAAACTATTAATATCTTAAGACATGAAACTCAGTTTGCAAGATCAGGAAACAATTTTTTAAAGAAAATATAAAGTTATTTTCTATAACTTAATTTGGGTCTGTTAACACTGTCCTTCTTGGTAATGCACTCTGCCCCTGCCTGGACTTCTGTCCCATAATTCTGAGGCCTAACTTCATACTGTGCAAAGCCTTTTTTCCCAGGGCATTTGTGTATTACCTAGCACTGGTACTCCAATCATCTAGCCCCTTGGCCTTTTTTAGTGTAAACAGTCCCTACTCTTATCTCTATCTACTTATATTCTTGCCTGTTTTTCTTTGGGTCAAGTTATATTCCTGGGTGAGCTTGCCAGCCAGGAAGCCTAGAACTTACAGATTTATCTCCTCTCTCTTTCTTTCTCTTCCCTGGTGGGGAGAAAAATCTCCTTTTTAGTCTTATATAATTAGCCAAAACTAGAACTTCTGAGCCAAATTTTCAAGTAGGCATGATGAAGTAGTAAGAAAAAGAACTCAAAAGTATGTAATTGTGTCCAAGTAAGAATCCCCTTATAACAACCTTGTGTGGGGACTGGAGTGCCACCATCACCCCCAGCCCTGCACCCCATGAAGTGAAATAAAATTGAACAAGGGAGTACAGGATTCTGAGTTCCTCTTATCTGGTAGAATTTCCCTACCATACAGGTAATAAGATGTCAGGAACACTTTAATGTGAGCGTAGGCATCCTTGGATAGATACCTTCACTTTTTTATATCCTAATCTTGAATTTGCCCTTTGCACCAAATGTTTTCCTGGTCTAGCAGTAAACCTAACTGAAAGTAACCTCACATAAGTCTTAGCCATAACTCTCCTCAGATTTGGAACCCAGACCAAGCTTCATAGTCTAATTCAGCTCACTTCATTATTCTAGTCTATCCTTTCTTCACTCTGAAGTTAAACGTTTTTGGAAACAGAAGGCAGAAAATTGCTGTATTAAGCAAAAGAGAAAATGGGAGGAGTGTAGATAAGTTTTTAAATACAAGTTAATTACCTTAAATTACCTTTCCAGGAACAAATTCTTTTAAATTCTTACTAACCCAGTCCAAGTATAACATAAGAGGAAAAGCCCTTCGTCACAACATGAGAACAAACAAGAGATTTTATTTCTTAAAAATTCTCTTCATTCCTTTTATTCCTCTATTTTTAAGAAACTGAAGCATAATATATAGAATTGTGAAGAACATATTTAGCAAGAACAAATAATTTTGAAACCTCAATTTGCCAGGGAATCTGTCCTATTTCTGAATGATTCTATTTGGTGATTTGATTGCTACTAAAAATTGGAGACATCTGTAGGCTTGTCCTAGTAGGAATTATAAAATGAATCACTTTGGTAGACCTGTGACATTCCTCTTCTTTAAGAGTGATATGTCTAACTTTTTTGTGTTTTCTTCCCCAATTTCTTTATCAAATGTCCTCTGATAACACAACGTTCACTGCATACTTACAATATAACTCAGTGAGTAAAACAGCTGTATTTGGAGGAAAACAATTATTCCTGGAGTCCAAGCACTTGAATTAGTGTTCTACCTCTGTCGATGTCCCTCTTATCAGGAATGAAACATATTTCTAATTTCAGACCTGCAATTTTTCCAGTAATAAATTCTCAGATTTTTCTCCACCACTTACATATTTGAGTCCATATTTGACATACATTTTATTCAGCATTAAACAGGGAATTTTTCAAGAGTTATTTAGTGCTTTGCTTTGAGAAAAAAATTCCACAAGAACAGAATGGACAAGTGCCTACAGAGTCAGCAACATGCATTACAAACACTAAGACCCATGAAAATCAATACACAATTAGATTCTCTTCTCCCTCTCCATGCCCCCCAATATTCCTACCCAGAAGTAGAACTTGACTATAAGTTAATTTCATGCTGTGACTACAAAGATACAGGAAAATATGAGTTAAATTCTCAATTCATTTTGATTAATATATAACACACACCTCTGGAATCCAGGTATTGGAGGGAAGAAAGGCTTTCTCCTAAAATGTGAAAGTGATGGTGAGATGAGTCTTCATTTAAGGGTTACTTGAAACATTTTCCCAAATTATATGACCCCATAGCTGCATATCTGGAATATAATATTTTGAAAATACAGTGAATTGTACGTGATCCACTCAACATTCAAACTGATTCTAAGTGATCATACAGAATCACATACAAAACAAGTCACAAATGTGTTAATCATGGATATTCAGATACAGGAATAAGTTTCAACAATTGAGTTATAACCAAATGGGGTTTTCATTACTTTAAAAATATGTCTTCTCACTAAGCTTCCATATTTTTTGCGCCTAATGGGCATCAGGAAAGCATTTAAAATTGAGACACAATTAAGTCCTACAGGGCTCAATTCAAGGTGATGATGATGGTTCACATTTTATTATAGTTACAATAATTGGCATATTTTTATAGATTAATTTTCTAATTTGGCACTGACTCAACTTCACTCTCATGCTACAGGAGTGACATGATGGATTACCATGGGTTCTTTTCATTATTATTAAATTTAATTATTTTTTGCTCATGTACCCGGATGTGAACAGAGCTCAGTTTCTAATCTAATAATACAGACTGTTTGGGAAAATATGTGCTGTAAATTAGAGACATTTTATAATAGAAACAATAAAAAGAATTGTTAATGAAAAGTAGTTTGCCTCTCAATGTTCTTGGCACTAGTTAATCAAAGGCACTTTGAAATTGAGGACATTAATAAGCTTTTCTTGCATTTAGACCAAAGAAGTGCTATGAGACTTACTTGTAAAATTAGAACTGTATTACAAAAGGAATGGATGAATGAAGTTTGCTTTTCCAAATACAGTTTTCTTCATCTGAAACATAAAATAATAAGAAAAACACCAAAGTACATTCTGTTTTGAATTTTCAGCCCCCAAAAAATTTCTGTGTAGTTTACTTAGTATTTCTGTAGAGGTGAATATGATAAAACTTATTACTTTTTCTTATTATTATTCTCTTTAAAATTATTAAATATCTTTTTCTGCTCCTCTTTGAGCCTCTGGTTCTTGCACTCCTGCAGGAAGAACTTCAAATGAATCTCACAGAGTAACACACAGAAAATGCTTAGGAAAGATGGAGGGTACAGACTTCAGGATAGACCAAACAGGCAGCCTCCTGCAGGTCAGCATGGCCCTGACAAAGTCAATGTTTTAGAGGTTCTGAGTCTCCTTGTTCTTGCCTCAATTTCTCAAACTCTTTCAATCAGTTTATTATCCTTTGAATAGCTCTGAGCAAGCTTTCTCAGTGAGAATCTCAATGTCCTGGGTGCAAGAGCAGCTTGGGCAATTGTGACAGTTTTGGTGATAAGGGAGGGTGGTGGTGACCTGGTCAAAAGAGACAGTGAGGACATGGTTTGTAAAAGTAGTTTCCATAAAAGATGATGTTTAAAAATGGCTGGGCAGACCCCATTTTCCTGAAGCTCATCTGCTTCAACAAAATTCCCCAGGATGGTAAGTAATAGTTCCCCTAAGAAGTTATAACTATCTAGTTGGGAGAAGGTAAAGCCTCCAGCTTCAATTCTCAAATGCTTGTCTACCTGATAAGACTCCTGTGGCCTCACTTTTGTCTCAGGAACCTTAGTGCATATGTCTGATGTCTGCTGGTCATTGTCCTTTCCTCTACTCTCCTGTTCATGGCTTACTATCCCACCTAACATTCTGGTTTTTGTTTTAGCATCCATTTACTGTCTCCAAACTTCAATATAAATGATTAGTAGTCACATCAAAAAAACTATTTACATAGGTTTTAATGTGGCTGTAGGAAAAATACTCTGACTTCAGGTTTTTGGAATGTGTTTTGTCTGAGCTTTGTTCACATGATACTTTTATTTATTTTAAAAATTATGACTTCCTTTTTTATGATCATTCAAAATATCTTGACAAAAAACAAGGACTTCAACCTAAATTTCAAATAGCAAAGACTGAAATCTTCAGCCTTGCTAAGAAAACACTTCCATCTTTGTGTTTGGTACAGAGCATTCTTTGGATTGGTTTGTATGGTTATAAAACAATTAGCAAAACAACTAACATTTACATTTGTTTTCTATTCCATACTCTTCCCCCTTGTTTTTCTACATATGTGTACAATGAATCAAAATTGTCTGTGAAAATAAAAAAATAAAAAAAATATATGCATACCTGCACATGTGAAAAAAAATCTGTTCTAAAAAATAAATCTGTTAAAACAGATGAAAAAAAACCCTTTTTAAAAAATTTCTCTGTAGTGTAGAAAGAAAATTCTATTAAAAAATCTGTATCATCATATTAAAATATGAATAAAGTATTTTTAGGTATAAAGATAGATGATAATCTACTTCTGTAGTTAATTTGCAAACATACATGTTAATTGAAAAATACTTATATGTAAAGTGACATGAAAAACTGATCTTAGACTGAATAAATGCATTAACATTTACAAAGATAATCACTCATTATTTTTGCCATGACATTGTGATCTACTTATATTTTTTTCACATATTGCCTGTTATTAAAATGCCACACTGACTTGTATTATGTTAGCATTATGACACTACCAACCTAAGTGATTTTAGTAAGTCATAACTAAAAGAACAAAACAGACGTGTCTTTTCAAAATGACCTCTTTAAGACTTATTTTTAAAAGTACTTCTTATTTGTGAGCAATTATTTGTATATTACTATATTATAAAAAGAAATTTGCAAATGTTTTACATTACATTTAATATTAAATGACTCAGTAGCCATCTGTGTAACATACTATTCTAGTTGTTAATGCCAAGTGTCACTAACATAAAGAATGAAGTAGAGACAATAAATATGAGTAACTAACGCACACAGCTGCTGAAAGTGCAATGCAAAAAACAGAAGGGAAAGAAAAAAGCATTCTGCATAGGGGATGAGTTTAACTTGTACAGTAACCCTGTTGTCAGAAAATGCAAGTGTTAAAAATGTTAATCTCCTTTCACCAACTTCCTACATTTTGGGTTATTGTTGTCACTTCTTCATTCTAGATATACTTAAATCCTAGAAATGATTGTTATCACTAATTTTTAAATAAATACAAATATGTATATTTCCCCATCTAATTGTAATTTTACTGTTTTTAAAATTTCTCTTTTCATCCTTTGCCTTCCATTTGAAATTTGTTTCTTATCATTAAAATACAATCTTTGTTATTAATTTTATCTCATCTGCAACAACAACATTAGGATTTTTTTGTTATTACACCCAAATTTCCTCAATTTTCAAACTTAAAGGAAAATTGTTTTAGGTTGAACATTCTGGTTGGTAGTTATTTTATTTTGGCATCTTCAAGACAGTATTCATTTATCTTCTAGCCTTCATTGATTATGTTGCAAAGCCATATTCCAATTAATTCTTTTTTAAATTTGTTCTTTTTAGATATACATGACAGTAGAGTATATTATGACATATACATGGAGTATAAGTTATTTTAATTAGGATCCTTCCTTGAAATTGTACAGGATGTGGAGTTTTCCCAGTCATATGTTCATATATGAACACAGGAAAGCTATGACCTATCCGTTCTATTATCTTTCCTATTCCCACAGCCCCACCCTTCCCTTCATTCTGCTTTGTCTAATTAAATGAACTTCTATTCTTCCCTCCCACCTCTTTATTTTATGTTAGTATCCACATATCAGAGAGAGCATTCAGCCTTTGGTTTTTTGGGATTGGCTTGTTTCACTTAGCACAATAGTCTCCTCTTCAATCCATTTCCCAGGAAATGGCATAATTTCATTCTTCTTTATGACTGAGAAATATTCCATTGTGTATATGCACCACATTTTCTTTACCCATTCATCACTTGATGGTCACCTAGTTTGGTTCCATAGATTAGCTATTGTGAATGGAGCAGCCATTAACATTGATGTGGGTAGTCACGTAGTGTGCTGATTTTTAGTTCTTTGGGCATATACCAAGGAGTGATATACTGCATCCAATGGAGGTTCCAATCCAGGTTTTCTGAGGAACCTCCATATTACTTTCCAGAGTGATCACAGTCCCACCAGCAATGAAATAGGGAAGTTTTTAAATCCACAACCTTGCCAACATTTATTGTTACTTGTATTCTTGATAATTGCCATTCTGACTGGAGGTAGAATCTCAGTGTAGCTTCAATTTGCTTATTTGCTTTTCTCTAATTGTTAGAGATGTTGTACATTGTTTCATACATTTGTTGACCATTCATATTTCTTCTTCTGAGAAGTTCCTGTTCAGTTCCTTTGCCCTTTGCCCATTTATTGATTGGGTTTTTTTTTTTTTTTTTTTTTTTTTTTTTTTTTTTTTTTTTTTTTTTGGTGTTAAGCTTTTTGAGTTCTTTTTATATCCTGGAGATTAATGTTCTATTTGAGGTGCAGGTGACAAAGATTTTCTCCCATTCTATAGGCTCTTTCTTCATGTTCTTGAGAGTTTCCTTCACTAGAATCCTTTTAGTTTGATACCATCAAATTTATTGGTGCTGGACTTTACTTCTTGCACTTTAGGAGTTTTGTTGAGGAATTCAGTTCCTAGGGCAACATGATGGAGAGTTGGGCCTACATTTTCTTCTAGTAGGCTCAGGGTCTTTGATTTAATGCCTAGATCCTTGATCCACTTTGGGTTAATTTTTGTGCAGGGTGAGAGGCAGGAGTTAAATTTCATTCTACTACATATGGGTTTCCAGTTTTCCAAGAACCATTTGTTGAAGAGGATATCTTTACTCCAATGTACGATTATGGCACATTTATCTAGTACAAGAAGCTAGATTTATGTGGGTTTGTCTTTGTGTCTTCATTCTATCCCATTGATCTTCGTATCTGTTTTGGTCCACTGCCATGTCATTTTTGCACTATAGTTCTATAGTACAATTTAAGTACTTGTATCGTGATGCCTGCTGCTTCACTGTTGTGTCACTATTCTCATTTACCTCTAGGGATTTTTGTATTTCATCCCTGATTTCATAATCTATCCATTGGTCATTCAGTAGTGATTATTTGGTCTCTAGACGTTAGAGTAATTTTTATTTTACATTTTATTATTGATTTCTAATTTCATTCCATAGTGATCTGATAGAATGCAAGGTATTTAATTTTATTTTTTTGGTCTTTCCTAAAGTTGCCTTGTGGATTACGATATGGTCTATTTCAGAGAAGGATCCATGTGCTGCTGTGAAGAAAGTATATTCAGTCATTGATAGATGAAATATTCTATATATGTCTGTTAAATCTCATTAGTTGTATGTTTTATTTCTATACCTTTTTTAAATTATTTTTTGTTTGGAGAACCTATCCAGTGATGAGAGAAGAATGTTAAAGTCACCCAATATAAATATGTTGTGAATTATTCGATTCTTGAAATTTAGACAGCTTTGACGTATGTAGATGCTTCATGGTTTAGGCTACATATGCTTATGATTGCTATGTCTTTTTTTATTAAATTAAATTTATTCTTAACTGATACATAAAACATATAAATTGTGCATATTTTTAAGGTACCACATGATGTTTCAATACATAGATACATTGGTTAGTGCTTAAGTCAAGTTAAAAATAACTATATCCTCAAAATTTATCATATCTTTGTGGTAAAAAAACATTCAACATCCTTTCTTCTAGCTTTTTGAGATATACAATACATTATTGTTATCTATTGTCATCCTACTGTGCAACAGCAATCAAGAACTTCTTATCTAACTGTAACTTAGTACCCATTGATCAACCTCTCCCCATTGCTCCCTCCTCCTACTCTCTCTGGCCTCTGCATTTTATCTTCTGATTCATTCTATGCCTTACTCTAAAGTGCTCTTACTGAAAATGAACCAATAAGCCAGGATACTGTCCAGAGCTCTCAATTCTCATCTATGATTCCCTTCCCCAGAAGGATGGGGAGTAGAGAACATCCTTGTGTCCTTTCTTTGATCGAAATTATTCATGTTATTGTCCTATATCCTGACCACTGGCCCTCAAATACTCTTCATCTTTAACCACCAAAGGTTTTGAAGTCCTGATACAACTCTGCACTGACAAGAGTGGTTCATGAAAGAATCAGGGTGTAAGGGTATGAGATGAATACTTCCCTTCTTGGATGATAATCTAGAACCTCAAGTATTTTCCTCTTTGGAATTCCTGCAAATCCTCCAGATGGATGAAGGGAAAAATAAAGAGGTGTATAGTGGTCTCATCAGGGCAATCCAATAGTTCAAGACTTGGGTCCCAGAATGCAGCAGTTTTCTACACCCCAAGAACCCTGGGCTGTGTGGTTGGCACCTTCTCCCACCTAGCATGCCAGATAAGCCAAGCAACATGTAAGAGAAGTTTCCAACTGAAGCCCCCACCACCATCACTAAACACACACACCTCTAATTCCCTCTATCCTCAGGACTCTTTTTCTTTACACCAAGAATACTAATAACTCAATCAATAAATGGGACAAAGAAATGAACAGACACTTTACAGAGGAAGATCTACAAGCAATCAGCAGATTTATGAAAAAATGTTCAACATCACTTGTTATAAGAGAAATGCAAATCAAAACCACCTTAAGATTTCTTCTTACCCCAATTAGAATGTCTTTTATTAAGAATACAGGCAACAACAGGTGTTGGTGAGGATGTGGGGAAAAGGGTACACTCATACATTGCTGGTGGGAGTGCAAATTGGTGCAGCCACTCTGGAAAGCAGTGTGGAGATTCCTTAGAAAACTTGGAATGGATCCACCATTTGACCCTGCTATCCCACTCCTTGGCCTATACCCAAAGGACTTAAAATCAGATTACTACAGTGATGCAGCCACATCAATGTTCATAGCTGCTCAATTCACAATAGCTAGATTGTGGAACCAATCTAGATGCCCTTCAATAGATGAATAGATAAAGAAACTGTGGTATATATACACAATGGAATATTATTCAGCCATAAAGAAGAATAAAATTATGACATTTGCAGGTAACTGGATGATGTTAGAGACTGTTATGCTAAGTGAGATTAGCCAATCCCAAAAATCCAAAGGCCAAATGGTCTCTCTGATAAATGAATGATGATGCATAACGTGGAGTGGAAGGGTGGCAAGATTGGAGGAAGGATAGATAGTATAGAGGGAAGGGAGGGGTGGGGTCGGGGTGGGGGGTAAGAATAATAACAGAATGTGACAGACATCATTGCCCTGTATACATGTATGAATGCACAGATGGTGCAACTCTACTTTGTGTACAACCAGAGAAACAATAGCTGTACTCCATTTGTGTTCAATGAATCAAAATTAAATAAAAGAAAAAAAAGGGAAAAAAAAGAAAAGAATGTCTTTAACCAGAGCTCAGAGAAAATAGAAATAGGTGAGAAATATTCCAGGGAAAAAGAGTCCTGCTATGTCTTATTGATGTATAATTCCCTTAAGCAGTATGTAGAAGCTTTCTTTGTTCCTTCTGATTAACTTTGGCTTGAGTCTAGTTCAGTCTGCCAGTCTATGTCATTTGATTGATGAGATTGGGCCATTTACATTCAGTATTATTATTAAGAAATGATTTTTATTCCCTGTTATTTTGATTTATTTCTGGTTTTTAATTTGAATTAGTTTCTCCTTTGATTGACTATTCTTCTAGTGTAGTTCCTCCCTTTGCTGGTCTTCAATTTTTTAATTTCTTTTTCATGTAATATTCTATTGAGTATGTTTTGTACTGCAAGCTTTCTTGTTGTGAATTCTTTTAACTATTCTTTATCACGGGAGGTTTTTATTTCATCCTTAATTCTGAATCTTAATTTTTCCAGGTATGGTATTCTTGGCTGGCATGAATTTTCTTTCAGAGCTTGGTGTATATTATTCCAAGGCCTCCTAGTTTGAAGGTCTGGGTTAAAAAAAAAATCAGCCAAGATCTGGATTGGCTTCCCTCTAAATGCATTCTGTCATTTTTGTGACAGTCTGTTTGTGTGTCTACCCATCTAACAGTTGGTTCTGAGGCAGTAGAGTTTCTTCCTTGTGGTCTCATAGTGTACATGAATGTTCTGAATATTTCCAGTACCTCACATTTTAGGGGGAGATAAATAATAGCAGCAACCAATGCAAACAATTTACATCATTAAACCAAATAGTTCCTGCCATGACATCTATAATGTCAATTGTCACAATAATCAGAAATGAGATGATCAGTTATTGCCCATGATAAAAAAAATAAATTTACAACAAGGTTCATAATTCAAGTGGTGAATAGGGATAGAACAGAAGTGATGTAGGATGTGACGATTATGAGGAAAAAAGAAGAAAAATAGAAGTAAAAAAAAAAAGGTGGAGTGAAAGAGATTAAAAGAGATTGACTATTAGCAGAGGAAAAGAGAGAGAGTCAGGGGAAACAGATGAGAGGCAAAAATGTATAAAATAAAATTTTTTAAAATGTAAATAGAATATAAAAGAATACAAGAACAAAACCAATATATACTAATCAAACATCTTAGTCCTTAAAATACTGATCCATGAAAAATAACTGCCTTCAGAAATGCTAGAATTGAAAATAAAGAAAATAAATACACATGTGTCCAATTAAAGATAGAGTTATTTAAGAAGAGAGAAGAAGAGATTGGGAGGGGCTATAAAAGGGTTTGTAGATTCAAGAGGTGAATAGGACAAATGCAGAGGTGATATAGGATGCGTTTATAAGGGAGGAGAAGAAAATAATTAAAGGAAGAATGAAAGAGAAAACAATAGGGTTTGTTAGCAAGACAAAGATAAACAGAAACACAGGGAATAAGACTTGTGAGACACTAGAAAATCAATCGAAAATATACTAATCATAAACACAAACCCTCATAAAACAAGAGTACAGGAACATAACTACCTTCAAGAAATGCTAGAAATGAGAAAGCAGGAACAAATATGTATGTGTACAAATGTATAAATGTCCATCATGTGTCACTCAGAACACATTCAAAAACAAAACAGAAACAAAATAACAGAATAGTCAATGATGGTATATGCATACTGCCTGGGCCAAACTGCCTTTCTGTCTCTCAGCTTCCCTTCTCAGTGGGATGGTGTGGGAGCTGTGAAAGATGATTGTAACTCAAAGATTATCAGAGCCAGACATAGTGGTGCAAGCCTGTAATTTCAGCAGTTTGGGAGGCTGAGACAGGAAAATCTCAAATTCAAGACCAGCCTCAGCAATTTAGGCTCTGAGTAGCTTAGTGAGACCCTGTATCAAGAAAAAAACAAACAAAAACAATGTTTAAGATTCTGACTAATCATTTGCATAAGTTTAGAAAGTTATTTAACCAATCAGAGCTTCAGCTTCTCTATCTGTAAAAGAGGAATAACATCCATTCAATGAAATACTACATGTATGATAGCCATTTATGTCATAATTCCTTAAGAAATATTAGTCTTGTCTTCTGTCAATTAATTTAAATAAGAGAAACAATATATCTTTTATTGTTTGCTGTCATTAAGAAATTTTAGAAACAATGAAACTATAATTAGAAACTCAGTTTATTAAAAAATAATAAATAAACACCAAAGTAATTGTATTAATTAAGGATCAAGGTTAAATCTGGAAGTGCTTATGTGAGGTGCCTTGAGCTGCTCATTTCAACATTAATTCATCATCAGCACTTCTTTACCATTCAAATCATTTCTACCTCCCAGTTCCAATAACTCACTTGAATTCTAACCATGCAAATGCATTGCATCTGAGATATTTCTTTTATCATCAATTTTTTGCAAATATCACTTGCACTTAGAAATACAATTCTACTACACACAGAAAAAATCTTTTCAATTGAAACACATGTTCTCCACATTAACAATACATAATTAACAAGTTTGACATTTCAATCATTATAGTGATAGTAGAGTGCCCCAGAAATATGTGGATGGTTGTTTGGCCTCAGAGATTTCAAAGGTATTTTAATCTTTAGCTAAGGAAAGAAAAGTTTACTTTCTTGCAATTGAGTAAGATAATAGAATGCCATTATATAGAAAATTTTCACTTCTCAAAATATTGTGTTTTTCTTCCCTAGATGTATTTTGATTATAATCTAAAGAATAAAATTGTCACTTCCTATAGATAAAATGCCTATTATTATACAGTGAAGAAAATGAGACATATTTGTTTTATTATTTTTTTATCTTTGCATTTTTATCATTCTAAAAGAACTTATTTTCACTGAATTTTAATTTAACCCTTTCACATATAGATGGAAAATATAGGGACTTTGGATACATCAGCAAATTACATCGTAATGTCACATTTCATTCTTTGGCTTTACTCTTAGCCTTGTGTTTATCTACTATATTTTGGTAAATAGTCCCTTAATGTGTCTGTCTTCTCCAGGGTACCTTTTAACTATGCCAGAGAAGGTTTTGGAGCTCAAAAGTTTGAAAGACTAAGCTTGAGGGAAAGGCAATGATAGCAATCAATAAAAGGAGCCAGAATGTAGGAAAGAAGAAACATGCAGATGGAAGAATTTCTCCAAGAGAATGGGTTTCCAGAAAGAAAAATGAAATATATAAGCTTGTGTACATATTGTTAACATTAATTTATTCTCTCTTTTAAAAACTTTAGATATTTTATACATCAAATGCATTCATTAGAAACTACAGTTTTAAAAAATCCTTCCATTTAAAAAAAGCCTTGATAGATAAGAGCATCAAAAATGGTTGATAGAATGTAACAGAGATTCATAAAGCATCCTACACTTAAACTCAAAATAGCATTTGAAATTATGAATAAGGAAAAATCATTTATTTAAAAACCTAGAGTTTTTAAAGGTATGTTCTATAGTGAGAATGCAAAATATTTAAATATCTTGCACTTTCAATCTACTTGATGTGAGAAATTTATAACACAACCAGAATATTGAAACTTCTTCTTTGAATAAGGGAGATAATTCATAATGATTCATACCTGACAGCACACCAAGAGAAGGGATGTAGATTAAAGTTCAGTTTTATTTAAACTCAGGTAAAATTTCTAGCAATTGGAGCTATCAAAAAAAAAGAAAAAGAAAAATCTTACTTTGAGTTTGTAAAGTAGTCATTACTGAACATTTTCAGAAAACAATGTAAATGAGCACCTATTTTTGTTTCATTGTTTCAGATGTGGTTGTTTATACACAGTATGATTCCCAACCTCAAAGGTCTCCCTTCCAACCAGTTGCTCATTAGATGATGGCATCAGGAGGTAATGCTGGATTCAGAAAGCATGTTCTCTCTGACAACAGCAGTGCTGGACCTGGAATTCTGCCCTTGCTTTCATTGTTGCAGGTAGCTGAGTTCATTGGCAGCTGCTTCCTGCTGCCACCAGGGATTTGGCTGTCATTTAGAGAAGTAATCCCCTACTTCCATTCTACCAGTTGGCTTCCACATTGGTGGAAGTGACCCTGTCCTGTAATCTCCATACTTCTGAATTCCTAATACTAACTTTCCCCAGCCTTCCAATTGTGTACCCTGAATTAAATCTCTAATTCTCTGTATTTAGCCTCCTCCTACATAAAATACCCAGAATGGCCTCCATTTTCCTTGACTAATACACAAATGAATAGAAGCTAGATCCCAGGAGTTCAACAAAGCACACTGTGATTACTACACATAAACACACACACACACGTACACACACACACACACATATAAATAAAATATATATTACATACAAAGTATACTACACGCGATATATATATGAAATACATAAGAAATAATTGATGAAGAAAAAGTGTGTTGCTTTAAAAAGCAAATATGATATTGTATACTGTTTTACAAAATTTCACCCTTTCAAGTGTGTAATAGTTTTATATGATTAATATGTTGACTCAGAGATGCAAATTTTACATATAATTCCTAATTGATCTTAAAAACTAAAACACTAATTTCTTTTAAACTCTTACTAATTTTAATAAAGTCAAGTCTCTAGTTTTCTACTCACATCCTTAATTGTCTGAAAAAATTATACCTGTTAGATTATGTACCATTTATAATTTTCTCTTCAAAGTTTTATTTCATTTATGTTCTGCTTCCACTCTGAATTAAGAAAGGAAGGTAAGCTAACTTTATAATTAAAATGGTCCTCAAGGTGAATAGTCATGAATGCAGATGGCCTATCTAAACTTGAATCTATGGGAGGGAACCACTTTCTTGAATTAATTTTGGAAGATGATTTACAGGGCATTGAACTTCAGAATTGTTTGTTAAGTTAGTGTAGAACATGTCAACCATGGATTAGTGCACTGGAAAAGAAATAATAGCCTGTGTTGGTGGAATGCATGCAGAGAATCTGTGGGAGCTGAACCCCCAGATTTGCAAAGAAATTTGATTTTAATATGTATATAAGCAAGAAAAATCATCCAGAAACTTGAGGTGGGTGATTGTGGTTCCTAGAGAAGCTGTGATATGCTTTGTTGAGCAATGAAAAATCACTGAAGAGCTTATAAAATGGAAAGACCAGAGACAAAGCAAAAGTGGGAGGGAACCACACTAGGCAATGTAGTGAAGACCAATAAGAGAAGGAAAATTACATTTTGAGTCTGGGAATAACCACCAGAATTTTACACAGATTTTACACACACACACACACACACATACACACACACACACACACACAGACACGCACTATCATTGTGTCAAGTAGTGTTAGATATGTCAGGTAGCAATAATACCAAATAAATATTCAGGTTCATTTCTCAGTACCCAATCTTTGAATTTCAATTGTTTTAATTCTTGCCCTTTCATAATCCTAATCAATTTCAATTTTCTGAACATGTCTTATTCCCATTGCTTTTGGAGAACGGGACACACTCTTCTGCAAATTAATACATCAGCAAGCAGTTCTGTAGTCCTTCATGTGTTTTAACCCTCTCCCTAATGAGTAAAACAATTTTCTCCTCCTTAATTCTCTGGATATAACTCATAAAATCTCTTAAGAATTAGTTTCTATAAAAGTCTTCTTTTAGTGACTGCACCAAACCAAACATTTACAGATTTATATGATAGTATACTTAATATTACTTGTAAGTTTTTTAAGGTATGAGGATTTTTTGAGTATCATAGTAAAAAAAAAGAATCCCATTGAGCATTAACACTAAAAAAAAATTGAATATCTAGCTCCAGGACTTAGCAATTTATGACATTAAAATTATGATGATAATGTCCACCCTTCAGAAGATGTTGGTAAGATTAATTAAAATATCATGCATAAAGCACTCAGCAGGATGACTGCCCACACCCAATTAACAACATTCCTTTAGCTTTCTTCTCTTGAGACAAGTTTTTAAGTTTCTCAAAGATACCAAATCCCAAATTCCTCTCACCTGTGTTCATATGCATCAAGTTCACAGTTTTTCAATGTATCTAGAGATCATCTGCCTCAATCTGTTGGTGAAGAAAACAGATTCATGAGCTCCAATTATGAAAAGATCTTTGGGAATAGGGACAGAAATCTGCATTTTAACAAGCTCCCACACATTATGCATGCACCTGATGTTTGATGGCAATTAATCTAGACTTTCCATAACAGATGACTACTGAAATAGCTCACCTCAAATCCTATCTAGAAAAAGCAGATGAAAATGAAAAATTTTTTTGAAGTTTTAAAAATGAACATGAGGATTAATTGTAGAAATCATGTTTGATTGTAAGGAATCATTGTCTAGAAATCATGCAAGCTTAATGATCCAGAGGTGAAAGATGATATCTGGCAAATCTTAGAATTTGAGGAAGGGACTAATGTTCTTAACAAAATTGCACGTAAATGTGTTCAGTGGTCTCTGTGTAAAACAAGCAATGTGATAGCTGCCTTTTGTGCAGTGAGGTGTCATTTTCTTTTTTAGCATCTTAATAGCGTAAGAGGATGAAAATAACATTGTAGCTATCAAGCTGCATTCAATTTCCAACCTGTTTGTAGTGTATTTTCTTCTCAAGTGTCTACTTGAAAATGCACTAAACTGCAGAGGTATAGGAAAAGTGGATTTTTCTCTTTATCCAAAGTTTCCAACTTGCATCCTGTCTCGAATTAAATCCAAATATTTCCATAAATGATTCTAAAGTGAGATCAACCTGATGTTTAGCAAATCAGTATATTTTGATTCCTGTGGAACATGGATGGAGAGAACTTAAGCTGTCATGTATGTTAATAAGCATATTTTTTGGTATTTAGAATAGCTTACTGAACATACTATAAATTTATTTTTCTTACTTCCATGTATTATATTTGCTCCTGTAAGTTTTATAATTAAATTAACTTTCTATTCTATAAATTAATTATTTGCTGTTCTATTATAATATTTATCAAGTCAATTATATCACAGGAACTTGGCATTTTGTGAGCTTCCCTTCTCAAATCTCCAAAAGGAAAAAATGGTGACTATTCTCCTTATTCCTATAGGACACATTAAAGTATCTTGTTCTCTTAATAGCAAAATATAAACTTGGTGATCTGAAAGTTGTGTTTATTATATGGAGTATTATTTGATAAGTTCCTACTTCAAATGTCTAAATTAAGTCAGAATAGACCATTGGTAAGAATAATAATCCCTCTCCTTTCTAAGCACATAATAAAACACAAATTTCCATTGATTTTTGCAAACAAATACACATGCATATGGGGCAGATAAACTTATTGTTTCCATTTTACAGACATATAAGAATTGACTTGTTAATAAGGGATTAATCCAAGGTTAGATGATCACTGAGTTGTGGATCCAGAAACTACAACCTAAGCCTTCCCACTCAGTCTGCTGGTCTCTGCCTTGTGTCAACCTCAAGTTGTGATCGCCATTGATGATTTCTAGGTCATAACTGATAGCAGCCTGGCATAACTGATTTAATACCTCATTGTAACTTTAATGAACATATAAAGATATGAAATAAATAATACATGATAGAGTTGAGCTACAGTCAGAGATAATCAGATATTTGACCCAAAAAGTAGAATTAATCTAAAACACTTGCAGGTTTTATTAAGGACCAGAATGGATAAATTGCTGTGATCATAGACTTTGAACTGTATCTTACCATTAATCCAACATTTTATTGATACAGAAATAGAACCAAAAGTTCACCTTAAACCAATTATGCATCTGGTCCTTAAATCTGACACAGTGCCCTAAAATCTTAGTCACAGGAGCTTCACACAGTGGTTCACACTTAATAGTTGACTTTCCTGAACCAGTTGTTGTAGAATATGAAACATTCAGTTCACTATAATTGTAGGTTTACAATCATGTTTGATTAGTCTTTTTAGTTCCATGACCTTTTTTTCCTTCACATGAAGATAAATTCAAGCACTGGCTGTCAGCCTATTGATAGATAAATGTTCTGTAAGATTGGCTGTACTCCTAGTTACTGGCTCTACATAGATTTTTCCATTTTAATAGCATAATCTCTTATATCAGCTAAGCCACCAACTGACTAAACTATTTACAGCCTAAACTATATGAAAATATCTCTTAATCTGAGAATTATTGAATAGAGTAAGATATCCTCTATGATCATCAGAGTAGGTGCTGCCTGTTCTTTCTTAAAAGATTCTGCCACAACTCTTATTACAAATAAGGCTTCTAAAGATGAATCATTATTTAGTTGAATGTAACTCAAAACATCCAAATGCTAAGATTTTAACAAGTGACTAAGCTGCTATATTATCCGATAAATTTAAAGTCAATAATGTTTCAAGGGAGGTATCTGTTTATCAGAATAAATTTTAACTTGGCTTATTTTCCCTTTCATTTGTGTCAAGTATAAGGTCTGGGTGAACAACCATGAAATACCAAGCAGATATCAGCTGCTGCTGCAGAGTGAATGAGCCTGTCAGGGAGTGGTTCAGAAATTACTTGAAGGAGGACATAAGGTGGGCAAAGCAAGCAAGTTCTGTGCATAGATGGCAACTTGAATGGATATTCAGAAAGAAAATGGAGCACTGCTACCACTATAAAGATGATTACATTGGAATACAGCGCAGTAATAGTCAAAGGAGAAATAGCAATGGCTTCTCTAAAGTTGAATTTGACCCAGAGAAGAACTCAGAAAATAGGCAGTTGAGGATACAGGCTCTGGTGCCAGGACCGTCCTAACCAATTTTACCTCAGCTTTCTTTTTTCCTGTACAACTGTGAATTTTCATCTAGTAAGATCAATGTCTGGTCAGAATTTTAGTTATGATCTATAATCTTTATGTGTTATATTTGTTACTTATATTTTATATGAATCAAATATTACCCATAATTTATGTTAGATTTGAAGTAAAGGATTGAGTCTTCCATTAAGCAAATATTGCAAGGAATGCTCAGAAAATATCCTAGGATATGTGACAGTCATAAACTAATGGCCTAAAACTCATGTCACCAAGAACTCAAGGAATCTCAGCGTTTCTTCAGTTGAGAGGATATCCAACACAGCTTCACCAAGAGCAAATGCCTTTTTAAACTTGACATTTAAGAGTCACTAATAAGAGTTGTATTATTTAAAATGTTTGTAAACCATTTTATGGGACCATATGTACCAAGAAAACTACTTCTTTAAAAAAAAGTTACAAACTATTTTGAAATGCTATATTTTAAAACATGTCAATTGCTTATTGCTTGGGTTTTTGTATCAGAGAATATACAGAATAAAATATTTTATGGTTGCTACTGTAAGAATTACTTAAAGGAAAAATTTTAAAAGTTTATGATAAGGAAGAAGAAAACAAGAAAAAGAATTCAAAGTATGTAGACTGAATGGAAATTTCCTTTGAAAGAGAAGTGTTTAAACGTGAATATATTTGTTCAAAATGCAAAATGTTTATGCCAAAGTTTTTCCTATTACTTCTTGATAAAAATTGGAAAAATATGAGGTGTTGCTATTGTCTTAATCATAATTTTTCATAATCAGGAAATAATTTTCAGTATCCATCTTATGATGGATTTCAATGTGCATAGATAAACAAAGTAATCTAATGTGCATTACCTTGTAATATACATTCATATGGAGCTAACTAAATTTAAACTTTTAATAGTGTCATCTGGCAAACTCAGTCCAAATGGTCATTTAGTGGTATATTACAACTTCATTTTCAAGAACTTTATTTTAAAGGTGGAATAAAACACCAAGGATAGGAAATACTTATTTGCCAAGAAAAGGAATAAGTCATTTTATGTCCACCACAAGCACACCTTACTATAACAAGTTCACATTCAGCCAAGGTCAAACCATATATTCCCACATCACCTTTGGAAACTTTGCAAGGTGGCTTTTTATAAATTTACCTTATTTTCTGAATTTCCTCTGAGGAAAAAGAAACTGATTTTTGGAGGTCTGATTATATGGCATGATATATTTTTAATCTTGACTGGAACCTCACTAAGTCCACTGCCATTTGTGAAAAAGCAAAAATTCTTATAATTTGCACAGTACCACCCTATTGTTGGGCATTAAATTATCATAGGCATCATCCATTGCTACCTATTAAGAAGAAAACATAGACACTGAAGACAATTTACAATTTGTAATATAAAGAAAAGAAAAAATAAGAGGACAACAGGAGAGAGGAAGGGGAGAGATATTTTAAAAATAGAACAAAAATATTAGATGAAGAGGTTAAAGCTACCTAGGTATTTGAGATAAATTGTGTCTTTCCCAATTCATACATACCAATAACTAAGAATATAACTTTATTTGGTGACAAGTCTTTAAAGTCACAAATAAATTAAAATGAGCCCCAATTCAATATGACTGTTTTCCATAGAAGAAGGTTAATATACAAACACAGAGAAGGAAGAACATAAGGAAACAAAAGGGAGATGGCCATCTACAAGCCACGGTCTGGGTTTCTCAGGAGAAACCTCACTTGCCAACACCCTATCCCAGACTTCTAGCCTCCAGAACTGTGAGAAAATTAATTTGTTTTGTTTAAACCACATTTAGCCTGTGGCATGTTACGTTAACCCCACTTAACAAATACACTGCACACTGGAAAGATAACAGTATCAATTTAATTGGTGTGTTTAATTATGAGAAAGTTTCCATGAAGAGTACTTATTAAATTAATTAGCAGAAGATAATTAGATGAAATTAAAAAGAAAAATAATGGAACTTTATGTTTATTTTGCTAAGTTGCAATAAATTTTGTAATAAATTGTTTTAATATATGCATTGATTTTTCATTAATAAAATAAAAGATATCAATGCCATAGACAAAAGTAAATTATTATATTCAAAACCAAATAATTCAGTGGTATTAATTAATCAATTTTTGGATAGTTTTTTATACCTGATATTGAATATCATCCCTTAAAATATGAAAGCCTAACCTGAGAGAGATTTATCATACTGAAAAAACAAATGACATCCTCAGTTCTTTCTTACACTTCACTGGAAGATCTTTCACCAATTTTTTAAAATACCTAATAACAACACAGAACTGACAAAATGAAGGGAAATTTTACACAACACAGAATGATATCTTTTATGAGGTAGGGTTCTTGATCAAGATCTAATTGAAAACTGCCTTAAATTCATGAGGATTTATTGACTTATGTCACCGAAAAGTCTAAGGATGGGAGAACTTATATGTAGTTTCACCCTGAGGTTCACTGAGTCATTAGATTTCCAGCTTGAGTTCACAATAATTCTCTGAGGCCTACTTTTCTTCATGCACCTAAGTGGCTCTCTACATTGTAACAAAATTGGCATCATAGTTACAGGTTTTACATTTAGGTGCAATACTGTCATTACATTCAGGCAGTTACTCCAAGTGTGGTCCATGGAACAGCAATATCAGCATGATCTGGAAGCTCAGGAAAAATACAAATTCTAGGTAATTAGGACAGGTAATTCATTAATGTATCAAATCTCTGAATAAAAATTTCTGGGATGAGGCTGGGAAACTAAGTTATAATAAGTCCTCTAAGTGATTTTTATGAACACTAAATTTTGAGAAACACTGCTTTATAGTAGTGGTTTTAAGCCTGATTGCACATTAGCATTACCTGAGGGAGACTGAAAAATAACATCATAGCCTAAGTCCTGTCTCATAGAGTGTAGCTGTTTTGGTCTGAGGGGATGAGGCAGTATTATTATAGGCAATCCCTGTTTTGCAGATTTCAGTTATCATGGTTAAGTTAAATAACACCAGTTCTCCCAACACCACTAAAATTTCAGTCAGAATGCTATAATTGTGAGCAACTGCATAAAGTGGAAACTTCACTACTAGTTCTTCAGTTCCCAAATATCTATGTAAATAACAGATGCCCATGGAGAGAGATTACATCACTATTGGTCAGTGCACATCTGTTCTTCCTGTTAGATGTGATATGTAATCATTAACAACCAAAACAGTAAATTGGTCCACAAAGAGAAGAGGGCAAGAAAAGAAGGAAAAATGATAATGCTGGGAGTGAAATGACAATCAAATGCAAATGGTATTATATATGAAATAGCTCCCCATTGGAATAATGGACATGCCAGTATCAACTTAGATATGAAGCCAGTCAATTTAGTAACAGTGAAGTTATCAGCACAAAAGAGGAAAGTGCTTGTGAAGAAAAAGATGACAATGTCATGGAGGAAGTGACATCAGCAAAAATTTCATTTAAGGAAATCAGATATTTCATGACACTGAAAGCACAAAGGATAAATGTTAGAAGTTGACGAACTCTGAAAGGAGAATGACAATTCATCAAAACAGAAAAGATGCTCCCTCAGTATCATAAGTTATACAAGAAGGTAAGCACTGCTCAAATTATTTTTGATAAGTTTTCTATAATGAAAGTATAGTTTTATTAAAATTTCAATTATAGTGCTATTAGTTCGACTTTAAAGCTTTACATTATGATGACAATGAAAGAACTGTTAATATTTTGACAAAATATATAAAGGTCCAGGAGCAATTGTGATTTTCTTAATAATTGATTATTCATATCATTTTGCATGGTTTCAGGTTGCATGGTCATTTCTGCAATCCTGCACTACCATGCAACGCTTCAACTGACAGTATGGTCAATCTTCTTTAATATGATTTTCACATCTATGAATTGAAAAAATGGAGAAAATGTTTTTAAAAATTTCATCTGTACTGAATGCATAAAGACCTTTTATAATTATTCTCTGAACAATTCTGCATAACAACTCAACATTTGCACGGTGTTTGGTCTTGTAAGTAATATAAAGATGATTTAAAGTAACTGGGAGGATGTGCATAGGTTATAATGCCATTTTATATAAGGGATTTGAGCTTTAACAGACTTACCCACTCCTGGACATCCTGGCACCAATCCCCATAGACACTAGGAGATGATTGTATAAATCCCCCAGGTATCTCAAAATTGATGACAAGAGTTGAGAACCAATGATCAGAGCAGCAAGTCTAAAAATGTGGTCCTGGGACAGTTATCACCAACATCAATAACATACCTCATTAGAAATTTAATATCTTGGGTTCTACCCGACTGGAGGGAGTGCTCAGTAATTTGCATTTCATTTAATAAGTTCTCGAAATAATTTTGATTCTACTACATGCTAACGATCAAGATTCATTGGTCAGCTGGACTCAGTGGCACACGCTTGTAATCCCAGCACCTGGGAGGCTGAGGCAGGAGCATCTGAGTTCAAAGCCAGCTTCAGCAACTTAGCGAGGCCCTAAGCAACTCTGTGAGACCCTGTCTCTAAATAAAATATAAAATAGGGCTGGGGATGTGACTCAGTGGTGGCGTGCCCCTGTTTTCAATCCTCAGTACCAAAAAGAAAAAAAAAAAAGATTCATTGATCTAGAAAATAGAGAACTTGTCTTCCTAAGGCTTCAGAAGTATAGAAAGGAAGACTTTCTCAATCCTCATGGTGGTGATCTTGTATGCTCTTGTATGCCTCAACTAATACATGCAAGTCACTGATTCAATTGCACTGTCTTAAGAAGTGAAGAGGGAAGTGGCTGATGGGAGGAACCTACAGGATCTATCAAAGTTCTTTTCTTTAAAGTTCTCACAAAATATTAAAAGGGACAATCTGGACACATATTTTAAAATTGTAAAGGAAGAAAAATTAAGACAAGAGATGGCTTCCAACCACTAATGCAAATTATCAAAGTTTCATAACAGTTTCATAAAAACTTTCTTAATTGAACTAAATGACTTATGTAATACACACAAAAATGTTCATTTCAAACTTGTATATACTATTGAAAAAAATCTAATGTGAATAAGGGAAATTTTTCATTGATATCAAAAGACTAATACATAGCAAAAGTTTGGGGGTTTTGCATATATCCACCAAAGACAGTGTAATTACTACTTACAGCTTTGACCAGAATTTACAAATACAATTTCTTTTAAGAATATTGGCCCAGTACTTTCAAGGTTGTTTCTTAAGCCATGATCATAAAAATTGCATAAGCTTAAGGACTGTGTTTGAATATTCAAGTAGGCACTTGCCTATGCCAACTGGGAAATTTTTCTCACACACACCTTGACTGTGTGTACCGTCACTTCCCCCATTTGGCTTGCTCAGAAACTGTTATTCTGAAACATCTACTGGAAGCCTATACCAAGTTGCTCACATCAAGGCCAAAAGAACTAAAGAACAAATAATTACCAAATTAATAACTGTCTTTCTACTGAGAGAAGTACTTAAAGTTATGTTCAAGCTACTTCTAATTTCCTAAGAGGCACACAAAATTATGCTGAGTATTATTTTTGCTATGAAGTGAAAGTTTTATAAAGTACTATTTTGGTTTTTGATAGTTATGATACACATGGAAAATTTATTTAAATAATTGGTATAGAATTCTGATCTTTAGCTTCAGGTTTTAGAAACTAGAAAAAATAAGCATTTGCTTAATTCTATGCCATAATTCAGTTATTTTCTTATGCATTATGTACTTTAAAAAAATAAAGCAAGAATTTAGTCTTCCATCCAAGATGAAAGAACAGGACTTTAGTCTTGGCCTCAAATAACTAAAAAACAGAACAAAATATACAAAGTGGTGACTTCCTGCTTCGGACAACCAGAAGATCAGGAAAGTGTTTTCCAAGGAATGGAAAACAAAGAGCCCCGTGATTTTCCAGTGGCAAAGTCTCTCCTTGACTGAATTCTGGACAGTTCTTCTGAATTTTATTTTCAACTCAGCCCTGGCATTTGGGCTTCCTTATTGGTATCTGCATGGTCCAGTTTTAATAAGAATCCTAAGTCACCTTTTCCATAATACCCCATCCTCAATATCTGATTGGGTTCTTCATCAGCCACCATCCTTCAAATGACATCGGATTACCCTATTCTGCCTTCATCAAGAATCCTCTTAGGTTGGTTTACAGAGAAACATCCTTACTCTCATGTTTTGTTTTAGTCATTTTATATCCACTGACCTCTACTCTGCTCCTAAGTTCTAAATTTTCATTTTTACTTTTACATTCAGTGTTGAGAGCAATCTTTGTCTCCTATAGTTATTGTAATAGTTCCCCTAAATAATGTCTACCTTTCCTTCTTTAACAACTGTGTGTGTGTGTGTGTGTGTGTGTGTGTGTGTGTGTGTTCTTGTAACACCAGCTCACTTCCTAGAGAGTTTCCAACTACAATGAAGGCATTAAAATTCAAGTGGAGCCAGGAGTCTCTATAATTTGAAAGGAGGAATCTCAAAGTCCAGGGAACTAGATTCCCCAGTGAGAGTACCAAAAGAGAGGGTGGGCTCTGGAGAACCCCTTGACACTTCAGCTGGTATATTAGGTCATATTTCACTGCTAATATTAAATACCTAAGACTGGGTAATATATAAAGAAACAGGTTTATTTTTCTCACAGTTTTAGAAGTTCAGAGTTCAAGATCAAGCTGGGAGCAGAAGTGGTGCACACCTGTAACCCCAATAGCTCAGGAGGCTGAGGGAGGAGGATCCAGAGTTCAAAGCTGGCCTTAGCAATGGCTAGGCACTAAGCAATTCAGTGAGACCCTGTATCTAAATAAAATAAAAAATAGGGTGGGAATATGGCTCAGTGGTTGAGTGCACCTGAGTTCAACCCCACTACCCACCCCCCAAAGAAGTTCAAGATCAGGCAACCCCATTGGTTTGGCCTCTGGTGAGGACCCTGTGTCACATGGTATCATGGTGCATGAGAGAGATTCCAGAGAGAAACTCAGGGCTAGACTTCCTGTTTTATAGCAACCTTTTTGCAAGAACTAACAGGGATCCCATAAGAAGTGCATTAATTCCTTGTGAGGGAAGTACCCACAATGATCTAATCACCTTCCACTAGGTTCCTCTTCTCAAAGGTTCTGTTTCTTCCCAACATTGCCACTCTCAGAACCACACTTTGAACACATGAACATATGGGGACACACTCAAACCATATCCCAACAATAGCATCTGACTACTGACAAATCTGATCAGGTATTTGAATAATAAACTACATAAGAATGCAAGCTGTTCCCAGAGCTTACATAGGGCAGAATGGGAAACCCTCATAAATCTAGGGACTTTATTCAGAGTACTTAAAAAGATATTGTCTCATACTAGGGGAAGTTTTGTTCCAGTTCAAAGGCTATTCCTCTCCATTCTGAAAAAGATTTTAAATATTAAATTTGATCAAACTATTTCTAAACAACTTTAAAAGTATACCAGAACAAAGGTAAAGAATATTTACAAAAATTCAAAAATAACTATTAAATAGCACTATAAAATGCACAAGATTTGGCATTCAAAAAAAAAGCATCAGGCACAAAGCAAAGGAACTGTTTTCTATAAAAATATTACATCACCCATTAGAATTAAATTTTGAAATGACATGGATGTTAATGTCAAAAACATTGAAAATTATAATTTTTAATTGAAAGTTTCAATTTTCAATTTTCAATTTTCATTTAAAGTTATAATTTTCAATTTTCATTGAAAGTTATAATTTCACTTCATATGTTTTAAAATACAATGAAAGACTAAGAATAGGAAGGTGTATGTAAGTATAAAAAGACTCAAATTGAATTCTTGAGAATAAAAGTGTCTCTTGTAAACATCTTCAAGATGTTTTATTACCAGTGCTTTAACTCAATGTAAGATAATGTTAATTTATTTGAAGACTAGCTACAGAAACTATTCAAAGAAATACAGAGGGAAAAAAGAGGCTGAATAAATAACAAATAGAGTATCAATGAAATATGAAACATGCATTTGGAATAGGGAGGAGAAAAAATATTTGAAAAACTAGTGGAAAATATTTTCCAAATTTGGTGACAACTTTAAACTCACAAATCCAAGAATCCCAACAAAATCAAAGCAAAACGAAAAGAAAAACAAACAAACCATGAAGAAAGGTACACCAAGGGATCTTGTAATAACACTGCTCAAAAATCAATGATGAAGAGCAAACCCTTAAAAGCATCCAGAGAATGGGGAAACATTACATACAGAGAAACAAGGACACATAGACAACAGGCTTCCCACACAGAACCCTATTACCTTTATTGCAAGAAGCATTAAAAGCATCTTTAAGGAAAAAGGAAATGATACCAAATGAAAATCTACATCTCAATAAAACAACAAAGAGAATTAAAAGTGATTAAAATATAGGTGTGTTTTTAATATTCCTTTAAAATATGATTGAGGATTTTGACCTCGGAGCCCTCGGACCTAAGCCCACCCCTTTCCCCGGGGACACAGCGCTGCTGCTTCA